>JAHXRV010006745.1:0-27581 GCA_019904355.1 Psilocybe tampanensis
GCGAGGGCTCAAGGATATACATAGTTATCGAAAGTTGTGATTTATTTGGAAATATTCGGCATTTTACGCATATCGGAAATTTAATTCAAAATGAAGTCCGCCGCGCATAGTTGAAACTCAACCGAGGGTCCGCCCGTGTAGACTAAACAAGATGCGTGGGATGTATGTGCACTATAGTTTGAGACGTTGCATCCGAACTTGAAATCAAAGGCCCCTGGTTTTGAGTTGAGGGCTGAAAATTCAAAATTTCGATGGTTGCATTTGCCAAAAACCATGACCCACGCCTGACATTAGCGCCCGCTGCCATTTGCCTGGAGCAAGCTCATCTGCTCTAGCAACTCGAGCGCCGTCTGTGAGATAATGCACCAGTTACGCTCAGGAATCCGGTCGAAATCATGCCTCAAGGCCTCATGACTTACTTACGACCTTTTACAACGATGTGTAAATCGTAATCGACCGTGTGATCTTCGAACGTTGGTCGTAGGCGCCAAGACAAGATTGCGTATCAGCGACAGGAAGCGAGGGATATCCCCAAACGATGTCATACGGTCCTGGATAATTGGAGATTGCCCGTAGCATGGAGATTGAGCCTCGAACTTGGCCTTTGGTGTACTTAGGTGACCGAAATGTATGGCTCGAGATGTCTCTTGAAGTCGGCTAATTGGGAGCATTGGAGGATTCTTTGAGAATCCATAGGGAGGCAGCCGAAGACCCTGCATAAAGAATGGTGAAGGTAAGAATGTATGGATTCAATGGGCGACATAATATGCAATGCGAAGATTCGAGTTTGTTAACCTGACAATGTTGACGGATCGCGGCAACGATGTTCCGACGGCTGGGTACACAGAGTGAGGTCGGTCCCGGTCAACGGAGTGAGAGATGTTTGTTCCATATCGGATAGGCGGAAGGAATACCCTGCTTAAGATGACGAAGCTGAGGGACTTGAATCAATCTGTGATTGAGGTTGACTAGGGCGACATCTTCAGTCAAAGATGTGAACCGGCACGATGAACGAATGTATGAGACACATCTGCTCTGGCAAAAATAGCTGGCTGAGTTTTTTTTGGGAGGGCGATTATAGAGCTGATTGATCGTTAAACGCAGGGTTATCTTTCGACTATTTTTGTGCTTCTTCGTTGTATACAAGACAAGGAATTTTGAGAGCGTTTTGATGGGTAGGATGGGGAACGCAAGAGATGTATTGATAGTCGGCCTTTAATTATCGACGGGTTATTTTGAAGTAGGAAGAATACTGAAGAATATCCGATGGCGATGTGTCGGGAAGGACTTGGAAGTGCTCGTGTCCAGGAAACATGTATCATCTCCCTTGCCGAAGCCAAGGCCGACAGATACCTCGAGGGGTTGTTACTCAATGTAGTTTCCCCCTTTTCTGTTGAAGATGTCGAACACTTTCCGTGAGATGGAAAACATCGTCTGTTGCGTTGAGAACAGGGTCTAGACTCCAGACTTTGTGATGCCACGTGAAGCCTGAATGTGCAGGTGGTGAGGATGTCAAGTTGAAGAAACCTTCGAGCAGCCTATTCTTGAGTAGATATATGCGCGAAATTCCTGTTCAAAAACGATATAGAATGCAATTTGTGGGTGGATTTGAAAGGAAATTGCTTGTAGGCATTGGTATACCTCCACGGGTGTGGGCAGATCCAGTAAACATATATCGTCATGCACTTTGATGGTGGGGTTGATTGAGGCTGATTAAGGTTGGTTGAACCAAGTTGGGATGAGCGCGCCGATGTTTGACAAAGCGAGTACTCCGAATACCGCAAACACTGGAATTCGTCCAGAGCGGGTCCAGAGATTTGTCAGTCGTTGTGAAACGTCAGGGGGTGGACAGGATTCAGAATGGATCAGGCTGTGGTATTAATGGACCGTGTCGGGGATGTCCATCATTTCATGTCTGCGATTCGGATGCGACGACCGGCCTCACTGGTGTTGAAGAAGCAGAGAGAGAATTCACGCAGCAGGGCTTGCCTTGGGAACGCGAGATACCGCGAGCTGAGGTGGGTCTAGGCTTTCGTGTTGGGCGAGAAAAACAAAAGAAAGGAAACAAGAGAAAAAAAGAGGAATCAAGGCCCAGTGCTATGGTAACGCTCGTGACCGGGTCCCTGTCAAAATAGGACAATCTCCATCAGTTGTTGTGAAGTGGCAGGGTTATACTAACTCCATCCTCAGCTCAAACTCTCTCCCCACCCTGCTCATCTTCTTCTTCTCCCCTCATACCAGCTGGCCGGTACTTTATACACATTCCTTTCACCAAATACGCAGGTCGTCCTAGATCTTTATAGAGAATATGAACCGTTCGAAGCATTCTTCGGGGCTCGACTTCTCGGATGGCAGAGGGCCCAATCCCACCATGCAAAACCACCCCGACCTCAATGATTCCGCCGGGGGCGTCCATCTACAGCGCAACAAGACGGAGAGGAGGAGGTTGCAGGGGCTTCAGAGATCTTTGACCACTTCTTCTCGCGTCTCTGTCCCTGAGAGATCCAATTCATTTGCGGCCAAATTCAATCTCTGGATGATTAACGAAGGAGGCCGTCAGCTCTTCTTCGGTGTCTGGATCTTCCTCCATCTCATTGTCGCTGTTTTTGGCTTCATCCACTACCAGACCAAGGACAATTTGGTGACAGCACGGGCGACTTTTGGAATCACATTTGGTGCGCCATTTTTTCCCTATCTCATTAACCTTATCATTCATCAAAAAATACAGCCATCGCTAGGACCGCAGCTCTCGTCCTCCATGTCGATGTTATCTTCATTCTTCTCCCCGTCTGCAGAAATTTCATCTCCTTTTTGCGCCGTACTCCCCTTAACGACATCATCCCCTTCGACAAGAACATCACCTTCCACAAAGCGACCGCCTGGTCCATTGTCGTAGGAACTGCCGTACACATTCTTGCTCACATGGTCAATTTCTATAAGCTGGCCATGATTGCAGGTAAGACCAGTGGGGAGCGTGTGGTCGCATTCCTCAGCGCCAACTTCCTCACGGGTCCGGGTGCCACGGGTTGGATCATGACAGCCGCTCTCGCTATCATGGTTTGGTATGCCAGAGAGAAAGTTCGTAGGGCTACTTTCGAACGATTCTGGTACTCTCACCATCTCTTCATTGTGTTCTTCATCAACTGGCAACTCCATGGCATGTTCTGTATGATCAAGCCTGACAGACCCCCCTACTGCTCGTTTAACACTATCGGAGTCTTCTGGGTGAGTTTTTTTCTCTGCCTTCATCATCATGAATCTTTGAGCTCATATAAATGAAAAGCGTTACTGGCTCGTTGGCGGTATCATCTGGATCTCCGAGCGTATCCTTCGTGAAGTTCGCTCCCGCCATGTTACATACATCTCCAAGGTCATCCAACACCCTTCGAATGTCATGGAGGTTCAGATCAAGAAGGAAAAGACCACCACCCGTGCAGGCCAATACATCTTCTTGTCTTGCCCTGAAGTTTCCTACTTCCAATGGCACCCATTCACTTTGACCAGGTGCGTCCTCTAAAAGTCTGCACGAAAGCTTTTGTGACTTATAGACACTCGTGTTCATAGTGCTCCTGAAGAAGATTACATCTCGGTCCATATCCGTGTAGCAGGTGACTTTACCACCGCTTTCGCCAAGGCACTCGGTTGCGATTTCCCTCAGAAGGGCGATAAGGGCAAGGGCGAAGCTCCAGCTGGTGGAAAGATTGTTGGAACTAACATCAACCCACCCCTCAACCGCACCTTGCCTCGTGTCATGGTCGACGGTCCCTTCGGAAGTGCCAGCGAGGATTTCTTGAACTATGAAACCGTTCTCCTTGTTGGTGCGGGTATTGGTGTCACTCCCTTCGCATCGTCAGTCCAAAAATTTCTATCAAATATCTGTGTGTAATACTCATGTTTTTCTTTTCTTTTTTCCAGCATTCTGAAGTCCATTTGGTATCGCATGAACAATCTGAATAACTCGAAGCCCACCAGATTGTCAAAGGTCTACTTCACATGGGTTATTCGTGATTATGGCACAGCGGAATGGTTCCACTCGCTCTTGCACGCTATTGAAGAACAAGATACCCAAGGAAGAATCGAGATCAACATCTATCTCACTGCCAAGATTAAGGAAGATGAAATGAACAACATCATTGTCAGTCTTTGTCTCTTTTTTTTCTTCTCGTGACATCCTATTGGAAACCGCTCAACTCACAATAAACTTATGTCTCCAGGTTCAAGATGTCGGTGCCGAAAAGGATGCCATCACCTCCCTCCGTGCCCCGACTCACTTTGGCAGACCTAACTGGGACCGAGTCTTCCCTTCAATCGTCGAGAAGCATCCTGAGACTGATGTCGGTGTGGTATGTCGATTTCACCACTCTGACTTCACGCATACATGTCCTGATTTCATTTGCTCTAGTTCTTCTGTGGCCCTCCCGCTCTTTCCAAGCTCCTGCACCAAATGTCGAACAAGTACTCTGACCCCAAAGGCACCAGGTTCTTCTTCGGAAAGGGTAAGCACTCTTTCATTTTTGCCCCCTTTTTTTCTGTCTATGAAACGCCAACACTTACATTTCTTTCATCTTTCCCCTTTTCCAGAGAATTTCTAGAGAGAAGGAAGAACAAAAAAACATACCTTTGGCCGGGTCTCGGATTTGCTTTTTCTTTCCGTCTGCTTCGCTGTAATCTACATACGCTGTGCTTTCATGATTGTTGACGATGTTCTATCTTATCATATATCCTTGTACACATCGGGTCCCTCTTCGTCCTTCCTCTTCGCATTTCGCCTTGATCCTCCGCCCCGCATTATCAAAGATGATGAAGTGCTAAACGGCCAGTGTCAGCGACTTATCTCTATTCTCTATTATATCTCAAGATCTCTTTTTCTCAAATTTGGTTATTGGTTTTATTTTTTTTGTGTTGTAAAGTCATCCGGTTATTCAATCTCTTCATGAGATCCTTAAATTTCGTTCCCCACCCTCGCCCCCTTCCTCCTCCGCACCCCCCGCGCATGTTGGCAGTTGTAGTCCGTTGTCTACGTACCTGCAAACATCGTACCTCGTATTATACGCTTATTATATTTGACTGCGGAATGTATTGATATCACGCTCTTTGATATCCATTTCTTCGTCAATCCCTCGTTCCCCAACCAACCAAACCGACATTCGCTGATCATCCATCTTCGTTTGATTTAAATAATTTTCTATCTATCTCAGTTTCTATTTTTCACTTGTTATTTTCATGTACATAGTACATCGGATTCCTTTTTATTATTCTTTGTCGCTTTACATGGCCCGGATGATTATAAATTTCATTATGTCTCCTGGTTTTTGGCTGATTTCAAATTGTCTGGAACAATGAACGCCCCTCGGATTCTTGGGATTTCCCACCGACGGGAAGGAAACAAAACAAAAGGAGTCGTAGCCACGACGGGCCTTGAGCGACGTCTCGGGCTTCAGGTCCAATTCTTGCTGAAGGACGGAACCAATAAGATTAAGAATAAGGAAGAAGGACAAATTTTGATCAAGGACAAGCAAAGGGTGGTGACGACTACGACAAAAGATTAGCCAAAGTGGGATGATGGGACTCGGAGCAATCCAGTTTCGAATGAAGGTATTTCAACCACGACGGTCGTCGATCTTCATGCTGGAGATGGATGTCGACGTAGTGGGCAAGGTCAGGTGTCTCTTCCAGCAGTCGTTCTCGGAGGGTTTTCAAAAGCGCAAACGTTGCGACCCCTGCCTCATGTTGGCCTTGAGCACAATGGAGTAGGCCCAGGAGGCGATAAACCCTAGCGAGCTCGATGGAATATCCATTGCGAATATGTACATTGGTTTCGTAAAAAGTCTTCGCTTCTGTCAAGACATCGATCGAGGCTTGGTAGTCACCAGACGCAGCTAAACGACAAGAGAGGTTTGCCGAAAATAGGGCACGAAGATATCGCATGCGCGGAGAGGGTAGGGCTAGTAAGGATCCTTCTACTTCTTGTATCTGGTTCACAGATTGACGAGCATAGGACAATGCTTCACTTTCCCTCCCACTATCAGCCAGGCTCTCCGATAGTAAGTGAAGGGCGTGTGCGAGTTGGACCTGTGCTGTATCTCTTTGTGTCTCCGATGTATATGCAATCAAGTGGGTTTGGGATAACGCAATCGCTTCGTTCAAGATGCTGATGGCGGCTTCTGGTTCGTTGTTAAAATTCAATGCCGTCGCATGGATCAAAAAGCAGTCAATGATGTCCCATGTGTCGCCCAGCCGCCCTTCTCGTATAAATGCGATCGATTCTCTGCTGATGGCCAGAGCTTCTTGATATCGTCCAAGTTCCAGTAGATGGTCGATTTGATGAACGTTGCTGATGTAATACAGTGAAACAAAGGAAGGATTTGAATGAGCAAGATCCTTTGCGAGGTTGACCGCTTTGACAGCTTGTTGCAATGCTTGTTCCGGGAAACCCTGATCATCGAGGATGGATCCATAAGTGCATAGGGAAGCGATATGGTCGGCTTGTATATCTCCAACTGATTGCGCGTTGTACCATTCGAGTGCCTTCTCTATCCACGGTCTGGCGTCTGTAGGGCGATCATGCTTGTTTAATAGGTGTCCATAGGTCTCCCATGTATCAACTAGTCCCAAAGCAACGCTATCTGCATCACGGATCGACAGCTCCTCAAACAACTCCACCACAAGACGGCCCCGCTCCAAAGCTCGTTCTTCGTCGTTGGATTGGAAAGCAGCGGTCATATTGATGTCTAAGCAATGTGCGTATCTGGTCGTAAATTCAGAATCCGGAGCTTGAATTGAGATAACTCGATAGAGCGCCAATGCCTCCCCTCCTTTCTCTAACGCCCGATCGAAATCCAACGTCCTCAGCGAGATGTTGGCCAGCAAAGTAAGACCATCGGCCAACGACTCTGTGCATGAGTCATGCCCTGTAAGGGTCAGAATACGATATTGATTCACAGCTTCTTGTGCTGAGATTGCAGCTTGATCAGGTAGATCCGCCAGTTCCAGGTCCACAGCGAGTTCGTAATACGCATTTGCCTCCAAATGAGATGGCCCATTGAACGCCAGACGATAAGCCTTGATGGCCTCCCTCCGGGAGGCAGCAGCATCCTGGAATTTGTTCAGATGTCGAAGGGTCCAGCTCATTTGATATAGAGCGTTGGCAACGAGGATATGGTTTCGAATTGACTGGCCCTGATTAACGACTTCTTCCCATGCTTGGACCTCCTCGACGTATTTTTCCATCGACCTTAACAGAGTTGCCTTTGTATATAAAGCGTCATACAACGATTTGCAGTATGAAGGAGAGTCAATGGCAGCAAGACGTCGATAAATGATGATGGATTCTTGTATGTAAGCCATGGACGTTGCGATGGGAATGAAAACCCGAAAATCATTGTGGGTTAGGCTGGATAGGATCTCCAGGACTTCGCTTTCGAAAAGGGCAGGATTTTCGTGGCTGATCAAACGGAAAACTTGCAGTGCCTTTGTCCCTGCAGAAATGGCCTCCAAAAATCTTCCCAGACGATGCAAACTGCATGACAACTGATGAAGTGCCTGGCCATAACCATGCAGGGCTTGTAAAACCACCTCGTTGACCTCTTCAGAGGACAAGTGTGACGAAGCCCAAAGATGAAGTTGAGAATCTGTTCCATGCTGGATTATATCATGAGCCGGATTAGGAGATGCGCATATTTCCTCAAATACGAGGTCTTCTCGTTGCCGATTCATAAGTTGAAGAAGAATATCTTCACAAGTCTTCACGGCTTCTCTACTCTCCTCAAACGACTTCTGGTAATCTTGACCAGCTGCTGATATTTTCGCCGAAGCAACGAGAGACCGGGCAAAGAGGCCATGGACTTCAAGCGTGATATCTTCCTTTTGTTGCAACCTTCGGCCTATTTCAAGACATTCGGTCAAGGAAATTAGGGCTTCTTTCTCGTCGCCATTGGAAATGTAGCAGTGCGATAGGTTGTGTAGAGCCAGAGCCAAATACGGATAGTAGGCATTCCGGTCCACGTCCACCAAAGAACGGAATAATCTGACGGCCCAAGCACCAACGACGATGGCTTCAGAATAATGGCCAATCTGATAAAGGCTTATGCAGAGGTTAACCAATCCCCAGCCTCCTTGTTGGAAGGATAGGCTATGGGACGGATCGTTGTGCAATATCTGCAGTATTTCGAGTGTTTGCATTATGACGTTACGACTTTGGATGTTTTGATCTGTCGAGAGAGGTTTTACGTGGATGATTGGCCTAAAAGACTGTCGGTAAGGGCCCACTTTATCAGTGGAAATGACGATAGCTTTCGACAGATCCTTTAGAGTCTGGTCGAGGGCAGCTATTTCGTTGGAGAGGTAGACATCAGCAGCCGTCCTCCTGCAAAGCTGATGGCTGTTTGAAAAATTCGGACCGAAGGGCGTATTGGCATGCAAATGTCCTGTTTCGATCTTCTGGAGTGCTAGAATTGGTGTTTCATCCGTCAATGTGAGATGGGTTTCCAGCTTGGTTGAGATGTCGTATATTTTTTGTGTAGAAACTTCAATCCTGGCGGTTGCAAACGTCTTCGTCCGGGAATAAGTCACGGAGAAGAATCAGGAGTTATAACTCCAACTCACAGTAAATTGAACGTAGCACAGCATAATGTGCATCTTGAGCTGCTTTATTTCCTCCTCGACCTTATTCCGGTTTACCCAAGAATTGAAGGCCGTTACGACTTTGTGCCATTGAGCGAACTTTTGGTTAGGAATCAGTGCGCGACACTTAAAATACACAGTTTGCATTTCTCTATACAGGACAAGGATAGGGCAAATCAGAGACAAGAAAGACTGTCGAGGATAAAAACAGACCTCTGAAGATTACAAACTGCGGCCTTGATAGCTGCTGAATTTTCAAGGATTTTAGAGTTTTCCTCGTAAAATCCTTGTAATTGTTGCAGGTCGGTCACTATCCCAGTCGCGAGTCGATTGGCATCCTTTCTGTTCTGGGATATCTGGGGGATGATAGATCAGATCAAAGTATGGGGAATATAACCATCAAAAGAAACCTTTTGGAATGAGTCGCGCAGGTTAACCGCTAGGTCTATCAGGCTGGACAAAGTCGTGGCCACCGATATAATGGTCAGTGCTGCTGAAAGCGGCTCCATGCTGCCCTTTCCCTTGAGGAAGAGGATCGAAAGAACGCGTAGGGCACATTGACACTGTTATTTCATGGAAATTCCAAAAGCATAGCCATTTGGAAGTTGGAACAGGGTAAAGCTATTATTGTATCGTCAAGACTGGTCGTTGTGTAGAACGGATTTTACACACCCATACAGCCTCTTTGACAGTAACCACAGATTCTAAATGAACGAAACACCAGCATCAAGCCTGAGCTTGGCTTATCCAGAACATAATGCAAATGAATGGTCCCGGGGCATGAGAAGACTGAAGTCGATGTGAATTTGGGTGACTGTGGTGGTCGAGATGTAAGAACATCCAGACCAATTCTGGCACTTTCCCTTACTTTCCCGAAACCTTTACACATGACACGCCAAAGCCATATTCATTCGCGACTCAATAGACCTCAAGTTCGTTACTTTGTCTTTCTACACATCTCTGCCCTCTGGATACCTCGTGAAACGACTCTGCGAACGCGCAGCCCTTGACCATCGACCATCAACACAAGGAGGTTTCAGATCGCTTGACAAGGCCACCACCTGCAACCGCAGAGCACAACTCACTTGCCTCTCACTTATATCGATAACATCATGTTTGGCTGCTGTGTTGCTGGCCGTCTTCTCCAGACAAATATCGTCCAAGTCGACGAGACACACGCCTATTTCGAGATTTCGAACGCGAGCACCGTCAATCATGTATGCGTCTTCCTTTCGGAATCCGGTAAGCATCTTCTTATCCCAGATTGGTTTTTCATTCGTGGTTAATGAGTATACATGTACAGTTCCCTTTCCTGATGGATTCGGCGCTGCGGTTCATTTCTTTTGGCCAGGAAAAGGTTTCCAACTCTTAGGAATGTCAGTTATCGGCCCTGTCTGATCATATACTTGATCTTTGATCTCTGACTTCTTGTAGGATTTCAAACGAGAAACCCTCAGCAATCTTCCGTCTGAAGGGGACGTATTCTGGTGAATCAGCTTCAGCTATCCAAAACAAATTCTCTTCCTACTCTACGCCTGGAACGGGTTTCCAACAAGATGTCACCGCCATTCTGGGTCTCTCTATGGAACCCCTTGCCTCAATCCAGTCACAGCTGGAAATGCTTCCCAACCCCGCCTTAGATCTGACAAGGGATCCAGTCGTGCTGGCCGAACGCATTGTTAAGCACCTCCTCAACTATATCGGTGGTTTCATTTCAGGAGGTCCCATGGATCCAAATCTCGCGATTCCGATGGCTGTGATACAGCGGTGGTATGAAATGTTCATCGGGAAGGTGCGGGCAGGTGGTGTCGGTTTCTTGGAAAGGGGAGACTGAGCAAGGGGATCTGTACGTTTTCAATTTGTTCAAAGAGTCGCATCATTCACCCAGCAAGCCTTATGTATGTCCTTTTTTGATCTGATTTGGTCTTTAAGCCCTTACATTGAGATTTACAGGTTGTCAATATTTGTTAATATCCTCATATACTGTACTGAATCAACGCCATCCTCGTCTCCTTTGATCCCATGTTTCAAAGCCTCTCCTTGTAGCACACGGACATAGGAATAGGTCAAACAAGGTAGTCTCGAGAATGCAGAGGCCAGGTCATGTCTGCCATTGATTCAATTGTACCTTCGCTGCTTCCCACTCGGTCCTAATACAGGCACTTGTCTTCTCGCTCCGCGGTATAAATCGACATGGAAAGCTGACAGGTCTCGAGTTGAAACCATTTGTATAATTGTTGACATCTACCACCCAAAAACATGTATGTTAACCAGCAATCTAGGTCAAAGCAACTTGGACATTACCAGGGTATATCTTCTCCCCATTCTCGCCCAACGCGGGCTGAATATCAAACGCCCAAAGGATCCTCGAGAAATTAATGAACAGCGAGTTGAGCGCAAGATGTATTCCTGGGCATGCCCGTCTGCCAAATCCAAAAGGCAAATCGAAGTTTTTCAGCCGCGGGTTCGTAGTCTCTACGAAACGTTCTGGGCGGAAAGTCTCGGGTTCCGGGAACATTTCTATCAGAGAGAAAGAAACGCAGGCTAAGCTCATGTATCTGGATTGAGGAAAGGATGACATTTTACCAGGATCCTTCATGATTCCACTGTTTGCAACCAGAATGTCAACCTCATGGTTTGCTCGGTACACAACGAAGGGATCTACATACTGGAAGTTTGCAAATACAGTGGATCCTTTCGGAATGAACCTAGAACAGAAATAAGTAACTGAGGTTCAACAAATTCTACATAACACACTCACATTCCATTATAGACATCGTCTGCTGTAACAGCATGAGGACTTCCTCCAAGAATAGCGACTGGTCGCCATCTAGGAGAAGTATCGGTAAACCTTCAATGTGAACCCAAATGTTCGACCGACCGTAGGGTTTCTTTGATGATGGCTTGTATATATGGCAAAAGTTCCTTGTCTTCATACTCTGGCATGCGTTCCTGGCCTATAACTGCATCCAGCTCTGCTCGTGCCTTTTTTTGAACATCCGGGTAGTGGAGCATTGCCACTAGGAGTAAAGCACCCTTTGAGTAGGGTTAGAAAAAATCGGCATGAATATAGCCTTACAGATAAAAGATGTGGTAGTACCGCTAGTCTTCAATTCTATCAATCCCTTGTAGACAAACATTCAGAAATCAAATCTTACCGTTTCGATGCCTGCTCCAAAAGGACTCGAAACAGCATATGCCAGGTCAATTTCTTCCATACCGAGCTTCTCTATGTTCGATATCGATTGTGCGGTCAGACAATCTGGGATAGTCCCATTTGCCATCCTGGTCTTGACGTCATTGTAAAGGTGGGTGAGGAAATGAATGTCCCGCTTCTTGTGCATTTCAGGCTCTCGACGGAACCATTGGAGCGACCTCTGTATTATAGATTTTATCAGAGAGATGGTCGCTCTGTTAAATCAGTGTTTACGCACCGGAAGTTTTAACAGCCAAGGCCATGATTCTACGAGATATTTTCCAGGGATGCTGGAGCTATTTCAGGTTTTTGTCGATTTGTAGAGATACAGATTCACTTGCTTTACACTGATCATTTAGATTAGCCATGTTGACATTAAATGAACAAAGAAATGAAAGGAGCAGACCTTATGAGGTCTAAACCACAAAGAAAACATCTATGAAAGTTTCCAAAGGCTCTGGAAGGCAAAGAGGCGTACAATCCATCGCGTCCATATTCTCTTTGACCACCCACTCATCAACACTGTTGATTCGTTTTCCGTAGGTCACCGAAACGGCTAAACTGGCGGCGAATCTAAGTCGCATTATTGTCATTACCAATTAACAGATGGACGCAAAAACTGCAATCACACACCGTTGTATATGTTTCTCATAGTTCTGCGGATCGTCTAATATTTGTTTCATAGCCACCTTAGATTCAAGAGATTGTATATCGTTGTATGTTTCCGCCTGTCTGGAATGGAAGCCCGAATGAAGAACCTGCACCAGGACCAGATGGTTTCAGGTCTGCCAGAACGGACCGCTTTCGGATATCCTACCTTTCTCCATTTTCTCCAAGCGTCGTTATTGGGAAGCATCAATCCACGTCTATTCTCAGACAAAATCTCACCACTGAGAAAATTGAATGGTCAGTTATCGGGGATGCCACTGTTTTTTCAGTGAGGACCATACGCAACGACAAATCTTGGGCGACTTGAGTAGATTTCGGACCGTTTTTCAAGAAGATCCCATGCAGGTTGTGCGGTTCCGAGAACTAATTTAGCACAAAAGCATGTCAAATGTCGATAGCGACATCATAAGCACACGCGCAACGCACTTATGACTGGGGTGGACCCTAGAAAAATCGAAGTCACAGGACCTGCGCAGAGCGTCAGTAAAGAGGGAGCAAATTGTCAAGGACGACCAACACACCATATTCTTTGTTCCATTCTGCAAACTTTCTCCAGGGTTTGATTGCTGGGAGTTCGTGTCGATTACCAATTAACGGAAGGCCCAGTGGTCCTGGAGGCATGAGTTTGCGCAAACGGTACCATTTCATGAGAAAATAAATGAAATATGCAGCCAAAACTGCTGTTATTGGGTTAGTCAAGATGGAAGACATGGATGGGTATCGTTGTGAAGGGATTCTGAGCTTGTTAACCTTATATCAAGGATATGTGGGAGTCCAAAGAAGCATCTGGTTTCCGAAAGGCATGCCGTGGAATGAAATACACATGCCATCATGTAACCCATAACTCCAAGCTGCCTATAGCTATCAATCTATGTGTAGGACTGGGTAAAGTGTACACCCGTCGATTTCTCAAGTTGAAATGCCATCAAGTTGGATGGGATGGCCAGTTGAAAGTTGGCCACGAGATATCGGGATTGACTGCAGTGTATTGAGTATGCAGGATTCGGCATGATATAATTTCTTTCAGGAAAGCAAATACATCGATTAGCTACCCAGCCTACCACATCACATCACAAAAAGTACATACAAAACAAAATTCAACAAAAGAACTCAATGATTAGGGTGTTGAGTAATAATCGAAAAGGGATCTGAGGATCTTTCCGTCTCCACACCGGCAAGGATGGCCTGGCGAACGATGTTAAGATATTGTCCAAGGCTTCGCCCGCCCTCGTTGAGGAAGTCTTGATACAAGTGATATCTTTCGTCTGCTACGACGTTCGCCAGTTCAAGAGCACGTTTGAGGTTCCTGATAGTTTGTGTAATGTAATGTGAGTTGGAGGGCTGTACAAGATAAGACGGGAAAGGACACGCTACCCTGGGATATGTTTCCTGGAATTGTAAAGAACAAAGTGTAATCGGATGATCAGCTCGGGCACGAACATCTGTCTGATCCGGATGAGGTTTCTTTTCCGGCGTTTGGTGGCTTGTAAAGTAGGGCGTTATCAGCATCGAAGTAATAACCAAAAAAAAAAAAAAAAAGCAAAAGCATACCGGTGTCGAATTCGTCATCAGACGCAAGCCATTCAGTGGTGAGCAACCTCAGGATCTGATCATGGGCTCGATCAATAAGATCCTATTTATTATAACAAGACGAAGGAGGTACTCAGAACAATCAAATCGAGAACAAAAGTTGGCCGAAGGAAGATCACATACCCGATACTCTGCGACCCAAGCAGCCTTTTCCTCTCTGCTGACACCCCGTCCATGAGTGACAAGGGTTTCTCTGGCTTCACAGTCAACCACACTAGCCAATGTCTCCCAGATAACGAAAAATTGTCGGTAATGTAGGTATTCGGTGGCCATTTCTTCTGGTTCAGCGATGTCGGCGAGTTCATCTGGCAGGAGTGATAGGAGGGCTTCTGCAGCTTGAATCCGACCGGCAGCTAGATGTTATGGGCAGTTCAGTAAGTTGGGCTATTGAAAGTTTAAAAAAAAACACGAACCAAGGAAATATCGGAGAATAACAGTTGCGTGTTCCAGAGCCATTGCATAGGTCTCCTGTGTGAATGTTGTCCATTCGATTGACCGGATGAGGAATGTCTCTGCTTCGTTGGGTGGTTGATGTTGACCAACGATAGAAGGTAAGGGATCTTTCAATTTAGGCAGCATCTAACAAAAGAATTTCGGTTTTCCAAAACATCGATCTCAAAAACAACATTGACTTACTGCAAAGGCCTTATTGACGTTCTTTTCCGCCGTGACTCGGGCCACTTTTTCGATGTTTAATCCATGTTCGCTGGCTCTTGTCAACGCTAGCCGTCGTTCTGAGACATCTGCCGACAGCATCAAAGAAACAAGGAAATCTGCGTATCGTTCCACGGCGTTGGTCTTCAGAGCTCCAGCATATAATGCGATCAAATCTCGTTGGCCAGCATCCTGGATGACGGACAAAAAATTAGAGTTACAATAAGCTGATGTTTTAGGGAATAGTGCTGACCTCGAGCACTTGTAGATAAGTTTCGAGGATGATTTGCGTTGATACCGAGGGGACAGGAATATCGATCATTTGCAAAAAGAGGCAAAAGTGAGCGAAGAAGCGGGACATCACATCATATCTGTGAAAAGTGAGGTGATTTCTGAACAACCAGATCAACCATAACAACTTACTCGAACGAAGCAGGTTTGTATTTGCCATTTTTGATATCTTGCGCAAATGTGTTCAGCAGTTTGTCGGTGGAATCCAAAATGATGCAGATTTGCGAGAAATGGAAGGACTGTTCTGCAAGGGATCCTGTGATAGGAGTGTTGGCTAGAGCTTTTTTGACTTCTTGTGACCATTCTTCCTCGTATTGTTGGTGCTGCACGTTTGATAGGTCTGGGAAACCTTTTTCTAGAGAATCAACACCGCCCTCCCAGAAGCTCCCAGGTGCGAGGCGGGCGAGCTCTCGGGTTGCCTTCTCCTCGCATATGACACTGATATCAGCCCATAGATTGTCTTCCCACGAACGAGACGCTGCCTTCAGGATACTTATTGTTTCGGGTGAGGGTGCCAATGACGCATAAAGAAGACGTTCCTGGTCAGATAGATTTGGCTAAAAAGTGGGGTTTTATGGTGAGTGGTCACAATATGATGCAAGGCAGAACATACGTCTAGAGCAGCGCGTGTACATGTTGACTTCCAGAGAGTCCGATTTTGGTTTCCTGAAAATTGGTCTTCTTCATCCTCGTCCTCTTTCTCAGATGATAGTGTTGCTATCGAGGAGACAGGTCAATTTTAACCTCGCTGGTTGTTCTGGAAAACGTACAAAGTGCCTTCCACTGAAAGAAGAGAGATCCGCGAATGCTGGCGGCACGCCATGGTTGATGTGCACGTCGGCAAAGCTCGAGGGCGTCGTCAAGTTTTCCGCCTCGAATGAAGGTGTAGAGGGCCTGAAGCAAGTTTTTATCATAACCCTTTTTGAATAACCACAATGAGTTCCAAACGTAGGCTCAAGCGTAGATATGGCACTCACAGTATCGTCTGGTGCCAAAGCTCCGCCGTCTCCTCTATTGACCACGTCAGGATCCAGTTCCGACACAAGACCTTCCCTTGGGCCATGTCCCGTCCGAAGGTTTTGCATGATTGTGGCTTTGGTGAACCTCCAGTACCCAGTGCTGGCTTCAGGCGGTGAAGCCGAAGGCGCGGTCTCTTGAAGCCATTCTCTGACAACAATGAGTTCGGTAAGGAGCGGTGAAGCCTTCATAATCGCTTGTGCTAATGTTGACGTAGGTGTATATGGATTCTCGAGGAGTAGCTCTTGGGCAGTCGGTGTGCGAGAGTCTTCCATCATTCGATTCCTGCCATCTTTTCAGTGTCGAAATGGTCGAGTCCTGGCAATGGACTCACGACAGGACAGCCTGGAGTAAAGCCCATGTATTCTTCTCCAGATTCAGCACTTCAATTTCATGTGGGTTATCATGTCTATCGAGAGTGTTTTCTAATTCACGAATCCTGGAAACTGATCAACGGCATTTCAAAGTGGTTGAAGAAGTGGACATACTGATCTTCACATATTTGGCGCATTCGAGGTGCATAGCCATCATCCTTGTGCAACACACCTTCGAGTTCTTGCATTGACTGGCATAACGATAGCACATCGGCATAAGACGAATAGAGGTTGTCCGACATGGCACCGGGAACTTGACTTATGGCGTAGACTATTGAAAAATTCGCAAAATGTCCGGGGTATAGAGAGGCGTCAAAGTGAAGGTTCTTCAGAGAATATCTGCAAAGACAAATCTTTCAATGATTCTGAATGAAAATTAATGAAAGTACACGGACATACGGATTCGATACCAGCTCGCGCTCAACCTTGTTAGAATAAGGACAAGTTGTTTAAGACGCGTGATGTCACAGGACTGTACGATAGATCACGCGTCACGTTCAGGGAATTAAATCGTAGCGGGCCGCTTGACCCGTAGGGTATCCTTGCCTGACCACGATGAACGTCCTCGTCTTCTCTGGACCAGAAACCCTTCAAACTTCGCTCAATCACGCTCTTACAAGTCTGAGGTCGATACTTGTGCCCAACTACACCGTTCAATCTATCACCCAACAAACTCTGATCTCTCAACCATGGCAAAAGTCGTGTGCACTCCTGGTCTTACCCCAAAGTCGCCGTCCAGGTTTCAAATCCGTTGCGAACAAACATATCAAAGATTTTGTTGAAGGTGGAGGTGCCTGTTTGATGCTGGGTACTGGGGCATCCGCAGCCACGCGATCTGCTGGACTTGGACTGGGATCGACCAGTCTGAGTATCGGATCAGAAGGAGAAGAAACACCCCTTAGGTTTTTCGACAAATTCAACAACTACTACATCACCTTCGAGCAAGATGAAAACGGCATGGAACCAAAAACAGCTAGCCTTAAACTTTCCACAGGATCCATTGTCGGAGGAATACTTGATTCCGTATCTTCACCGATCAGCGGATTCGACCAATTAAAAGGGGTTTCTGTTCTGGCTCGATTCCTTGAGGAGGGAGAGCCGATAGCAGGCTTGACTGCAGGAATCAGCAATGGATATATTGCAGTCTGGAGGCCCAGTATTGAATACCCTCTTAATCAGGAGCCATCTTCGACCCTTCTCTCGAAAACCACAAATGTTTCACCAAACGACATCGAGGGGTTCGAGAAAATTCGGCAGGACCTTATCAAGACGACTTTGACCAAGCTAAATCTCCAGGTACCTGAAAACGAAGAAAGCAATACAACGATCTCTCGACCGCTCCCCCAATTATTAACATCGAACCCGAACAGGCCTACCATTATACCTCTAATCACAGATGCAATCGCTTCACCTCAATCCGGGAACCAATTATCGACTCTGAAGGACGCCAATGATGAATTCCATTTTCATCCCCTCGAAGAGTGTTCGAACATAGTCCAAAAAGTCAAACAAAATTACTATCCTTCCCCCGATCCATCGACATGGCAGCCAAAGCACATCATCATCTGCAAGAATGGCACTCTGCCCGATCAACAACTGACGCCATTGTTCGATCTGGATCTATACTACCGAACTTTGACTTCAACGCGCGAAAAACAAGGTCTATCAGATTCTTCTGGCTCGTGGGGAATGGGCGAGGCATTGCTCTACGGTGAAGCTGTTACCAGCACCCAGACCATGCTAGACAAGTGAGAAGACATCACCCATCTCCAAAAAAGAGGATAATTATTAAAATTTCCTTTTTCAAGAAACACACATCTTCTCTCCAATCTACCTACGCCTTTCCTTTCTTTGGCATCTTATCAACTTGCGGGTCGGGGTCGAGGGAGTAACGTTTGGCTTTCCCCAACCGGATGTCTTCAGTTCTCCCTGCTTCTCCGTGTCTCATTGAACGACTTGCCAGGCAGTAAATTGGTCTTCCTTCAATACCTGTTCGCGTTGGCTGTGGTCGAAGCTTGCCGAGACGAGTTGGTCCTAGGTCCTAAGGCAGGAAGCAAAATCAGATTGAAGTGGCCAAACGACATTTACGCCTCCGTTGGATTAGAACAAACAGACTACCGAAAGGTTGGGGGCGTGTTGGTCAATACAAGCTTCTCCGGAGGCAAGGTGGACATTGTCATAGGCACGTTCATGCTCTCTCTCTCTCTCGCTCCACTTCTACGTCTCTAACCTGATTTTTTTTACAGGATGCGGTTTGAACGTCCTCAACTTACCACCAATCACATCGCTATCACAGCTTCAACCAGCTGCAAGATCGTCACTGAGCATGGAACGTACTGCCGCTGTTATAATGTCGACTTTTGAGCCTATGTGGAACACTTTCCTCGCAGAACGTGGTTCCTTCCAACCTTTCGTGGATCTTTATCTGCAACGATGGCTACACTCGTTCGTCTTTTTCAAAAAACAAAAAAAATCCGTATTTATCTTTTTGCTTTTTTTTTTTTTTAATAGTGATCAGGTCGTGACCTTGACCACGACGAATCCACCAACACCTGTTCGCATCGTCGGCATCACTCCAGACTATGGGCTTCTAAGGACGATCCGAGAACGATCAGGATTGTCGAGGCTACCATCTTCCTCAGCGGAAGGCGATTTCATCGATCTCCAACCCGATGGGAACAGCTTCGACCTGATGGCCAATCTCATCAAGGCGAAGAGCTGATTTTTTCAGATTTTCAGAACATTTTTGGACTTGAAACTGTAATTTTATTTTTCTTTCAAGTCATATAAAATATACACGGATATTGATCATCATACTAGGGAGAGCATTTGTAAAGAGTACATAGGAAAAAGAGAGAGCCCAACTATACAGCCATGTCGAATGCGAAAGATGATACACCTAGGGATCACAAATGCAATGGTATCTACAGGACGGGTACTATATCGAGCAGGTATGGACGGAGATGGCATCAAAGCGAGACGTTTGCAGATACAAAATACAAGGGGAAAAGGAAAAAAGGGAAAAGAAATAAATCTTCATAAAGCGAGAAGGGCGACGATCAGAGATAGAACATGGTGTCCTTCAAGCTCGGACCGTTGACACCACCATTCCAGGCAGCGACTGCATCACGCCAAATGGATTCCTCGTCGGGGTTGCTCGTGACAGTGGTTCCACCAGATGACGCGACGCCGGCAAGGAGTTTGTTCAAGTAGCACCGACCACGTTCGCAGGCCAGATCGGCGTAGTATGCAGGGGAGGCCAAGCTGACGGCCTTGGTGGCACGAGCGAACAAGTAGCAGACCGAGTTGGTCAATGATTGCAACTGATCTGCTGGGAATTTGTTGTCGTCGTGGACGACGAAGTAATGAGTGGGACGCGTGGTTCCCTGGAGACCTCCATGTGCTATTGAAACAAAAGGATGTTGAGTTCGGTTCAAGTTTTTAGATCGGACACAACGTACCTTGCAAGAAGAAATCGTAATTGTAAACAGAGGTGACACCTCTGTCAATAACAGTTCCAGGACGAGGATTGCCTTTGTCGTCGGCGTTGGCTGCTTCTGTGGGGTAGAAACGAGTGTGATGACGTTTTCCCTATAAAAAAAGGATGAAATTCAGTGCCTACATCAAACATCCATGAAAATCGCAAAGCTTACACAAATGACGACGGTCAGTGCAGGACGGTAAGGACCCTGTGGAGAGTCGAATTTACGGCAAGCTTCCCTGATCAAAGGCAGCTCCTGATCAACGACAGAGTTGTATTGACCCTAAACACCCGCATTAAGATGTTTTCAAAAAAGATTTTATGGAAAAATATCTCACCTCAGAAACACCATCACGATACACCAAGATGCGCTGAGGGAGGACTTTGTTCCTGGTCTTGAACAGCATAATTCTCTCAAACATCATTTTGTTGAGCATCGTCACCATCTGTTTGAGAAATACTAATCAGATCAAACGCCCAAAAGCAGAAACACACGCTGGAATAAGAAAAAAAAATTACGTACTTCTTTCTTCGACTCTTGTATCTCCATGCTCGCGGGGTACTGGGCGAACTCGGGTTCACAACTAGCGACGACTGCAGCGATAGAAGGTGTTCCTTTGACACTTCCAGGCCCTGGATGGGTAACATCGATACCAACGAGCATCGTCGGTGCTTTCTTGAGCCAAGCCATGCTCTGAGTGTCCAAAGAATGGCTGAAAATGACGTTAGTGGAAGATAAACATAAACAGATGACTCTCTCAATCTCACTTGACTCCTCCCAACTTCATGTTGAATTTCAACGCGACGTTGGCAAAGTATTGCAATTGTCCTAAATCAGAAGTCAGCATATTGAAAATTGACAAGTAGAGTAATGGCGTGCCAACCTCTTTCTTTGCGGAACTTAGACGAATGGACACAAATAGTGGCTAGAATAACGGTTGATCAATGGCCGAAACACTTGAAGCAAGAGCCAAATGCCAACTTACCGACGTCGAGTTGAGTGTCGCAGACGTGCTTGATCCCGTTGTAGATGTGTTTGTCGCCGTTCGAGAGAATGACCATGACGACGCTGGGTTTCTTTTGGAATTTCCTCAGCGCATCTCTGACAGCCTGAGCAGCACCAGATCTGGTTGGGTCTGCAGACGACTTGCGCGGCACAGCAACAAAAGCAACCAAAGGCGGACCATCGACAGCCATCCCACTGTTCTTGCACATATCCCCAAAGCCTTTCAAGGTCCCCATCAGTTCAGGGTCATTAGGAGCCTGGAATTCGTCACGCTCATTTCCGTCTTTGATGACCAAAACGGCCCATTGCGCCAGTCGAGTCCCTTTGGCGAATTTGACGTTCCGCAAATTCCAGCTCGCGCGTTCGTCAACCGAAGGTGTTCCTTGGCCATACCTGATACCGGGAGGAGGGAGGATGCGAGCTGGTACGACAGTCATTTCATTGCCGACGCTGACGCCGAAAGTGTTGAGTTCAGCCGAACCACCAGGCCTAAATCCTAGTTCATCTAGACCGCGGCCAGCGATGGCAGTTGCGTTGACATTGGGTGGCTTCGCTGCATGTGTGATCATCGCTGCTGTGTTTTCGTCGGTGAGTTTTCCCTTGAAGGCTTGATTTGGGAGAATCGTGCAAAGTTCGGCGGGCAGGAGATTGGATTTTTGACCACCGACATCGACGAGAGGGAGCTGAGGATATCTGAGATTGATCTTGTATTCTGTGCCAAAGATTAGCAGATGGTATGTGACCACACATGGAAGATCACTCACTCAATTTGAAATATTCAGCGACGGTGACTTCACGTCCGAATTCAGCAGCCTGGAATCTGTGTTGGTTGGCGTTCATTGACGATATCGTCTTGATCGTTTTTTTGTAGCCCAAATGGGTGGTTCGAACGCGAACACCTTTGACAAATGCGTTAGGCCTCGCGCCGAAGGTCGAGTTGACGAACGACGTGATGGCTTCGGCCAAATTTATCGGCTTGTAGAAGGCAGTGGTGCAAACTTCACGGTGAACAGGGTAAATATAAAGCGCATATAGACACAAATCAGATGATAACTTACCGTTGACGTTGACCATCAACTGATTATGGGATGGACGGACTGAAGAATAGAAGCCTTTCCAAGCTTCAAGTCCTCCACCAAGGTCAAATCCTTGGCCCTGAGTCGGGAAAAAGAAGCGATTGCGCCCAACCATGACACCTTGACCTCCTGATCGGTTTGGATGAGCACCAAGAACGAGGTTGAGCGCAGAGATTATGGGCATAATATCGTAATCGCGGTATTGGGGTTGGCCTTGTAGATACCTGCCGGACGATGCTCAGCGATCGCACAAAAGGATTTGGCAAAAGATTTACCTGACCAATCCTGATGTATCGATGGGTTGGATAAATGTAATGGTGAGCGTATACTCCTTTCCACTCGATTCCTCGTCTTCTTCAGAATAGGGGACCCTGATAGAAAGCGGCTGTGGCAGCTGCCTGGATGAAATGAGTTTGGCGGAATGGTCATGAGCAACATAACCACGCAATCCATATGAATTCCACTCTTGGGTTTGCTCAGCGAGCTGGAAGATGCGACGTTTAACTCTCTTGACGGCCGTTCCGGCGACCGGAGAGATGGACACATCGTACTCGAACAAGGGACCTTTTGGGACTCTGACTGGAAAGAAATTGGCCCGAAGCTTTATCTGCCTTCCAAGTGTACCAAAGCCGGGTCGAAGAGGAAGTTCATTGGGATTTACGGTCATGGTCTTCATTCTGGCAATGAGTTCATCTTGGGAGCTATCGGTCAGACGGGTATCAATGTTTGCAGAACCAGGGGGCTGGAAGACACTGAGACCAGGGAGATGAGCTGCAATGCATTAGGATGATAAACTTTCGATATTTACCCCCCCGGTTCTCGGCCTCCTCCTCCACCGCCATAGCCACCCCTAGGAGGACCACCACGGCCCCTCGTGTCAGGGCTACCGCGCCCACCAGGAGGACCACCACGACCGCGGCCGCGGCCACCATCGCCCCTATAGGCCATAATGATGTAGAGCTGAGATTTGTTGATAAAGGGATTGATTCAGATCTACAGGCAAAAAATAAGAATATGTAAAGATACTTGAGGCGAGCTTACGAATGATAATGTTACCTGGGGGAACAAGTTCAAAAAGATGAACGATGTGCCCGGAGGGAACAAGTCAAAGCGAAGGCAAGAACCAACGAGAACCGCGTTGCCCATCCTCCTATTTATGAAGATCAACATCAACCAAATAGACCCAAACAGGCCCAAGGGCACAAAGTCCGGCTGCCACACGCGGTGCGGTGACCAGGCTGCGGTTTATTTGAGGGCTACTAGACGCTGAAAGGCTTGCCATTCTGATTCGTATCCGATCAGCTTCCCTGCCAGCTAACCACCGTCCAAAGATTAGGGGCCACACATTAAAACCGCATTCAACTTGACTGGACCTCTTCAAAACATGAATCGTATCCTTTCTTTCGGGTTGAATGGGCTTGTTTCAAACAAGTCTCAGACCATCGTTTCTATACCGATTTCATCGTCAATCTGCTTTTTGAAATGTGTGGACCTGGATGTCGTGGAGACTTTTGTTCATTCGCCCACACCGGCATTAGATCGGCAATGTCAACCCACTCCGCCCACTGCGATAGATCCCTATTTTTAACGGTCCCCACTGTTATCACTGACCGCTACTGGACCCTCAAGCATTGGATCCGAGAAAGCTGTATTGGGTGTAGAGGTACCAACGGGACCGTCGATGGCACCCTGATTAATACTTTGCATCCTACTCGGAAGATGCTATTCAAGTACTGGCGGCCTATGTATGTGAATTTCTATAGATGGAGGCAAATTGTTAACCATCTTAGTGGCATAGTAGATGTTTCTCTCTATTCTCTTATCGATGGTTTCCGCCACAAACGCCCTGATGAGCGTCAAGATTGTAATCATCATCATTGCGGCGGATGTTAAGTTAACTTCTACTGGGTCACAGTTCATCTGACTATATCTGTTCCATGATCATCGAATGGAATGGAAGAACTATCGGGGAGGATTCGGAACCATCAAACCCATGAGCCTTGAGGCACTGGGGCTTGCAACAATTTGGTACACGAAGACTGAGTCAGCGACGAGGAAACCGGGACTCCGCTCCAGATATCGCTGTTGTTGCTTCCTTCAAATCGGCTTGAGGGATATTTAAAGCAAGTTTGCCCAGCGCTCATCGGTCCATCTCAGCTTTTCTTTGGGCGCTAAATGATCGGAGGTCACAGGGGCTTCTGTGACGCAATTGTGATGGAATAGTTCATCGAAAAATTCACGATGACCACGGAAATCCCATGATCGAATGCCGGCATGCACAGCAAGGGTCACTACTACTCTGAGCCGACGTGTAGGCACGGGTACGCTAACATACGCTAACGTGTTCGACTCATCACCAGACGTTCTTGGCAACAATAGGCTCTAGGCTCTAGTCACGGTCACCTTGGGTTCTCCGCAGCAACTCTAGTCGAAACACCGCCTTTTCATCAATGTTCTCAACATGTCAAAGAAATTGCCTTTCAGTTCCTCTGTTCTTTTCTGGCTAATTCATACCGCAGTATCACTGCGACACGACTCTCCAGCACACTGACACGCTTCTGCGGTTTGCATTTCATATCCACTTCGATCAAACCTGAACGGAATGGCAAACTCAGCGCCGTTGCTTGTTAACCACGAAGAAACCAATGAAATCGGACGCACACATACCCAGACGCACGCCTTCTTGAACCTCTTGAAGGGCATCAATCTCGTCACATCTGCCCTCGCCCTTGCGCTTGCCGTTGCGACCCATATCATCGTTAAACGAGTCCCAACTGGGTCGCAGGTGTGGGAAGTATGGGGAACAACTGAGGTTCTTGCAGTATGGGTGGGTCCATTAATGATTTAATTCCAGTGCTATCATCAAAAGCAACCTCACTTAATCTGGAAATGAATGCTAGATGTTTATATCCCTCATCTTTTCTGCCATAAACGTCGCGGCGAACATCCACAACCTCATCAACATCGTCGTGGACATCTTCCTTGCTGTAAAGATTACACCAGCAGTCGTCAACCTAATCTTTTCTTTCCCAAGAAATGATTGGTGTACGAGATACCGATACCCACCCTACCCAAATCCACCAGAAAAACTTCCCGTGGATCCAAAATGCGAGGACTGGAAAGTCATTATTGTGTATTTGATGTTAGCCACGTCCCTTTTTGCGATCGCCGTTGGGTAAGTCATTTTCACACTTAGTAACCTCATCGCATTCTCATATTTCCTACGTGTCCTTGTCTCTCTTTTAACGGCCATGCTTCACAGAATCATCTACTTTATCTTCTTGATCCTCCGTGCAATTGCCATTATCAAGTCCAAATTCTGGAGATCCATGGTTGGGCCTGGTGAATTTAGTATCACCCTCAGCTTCAAGGTCACTCGACCGGAAGGCGTTACGAGCCAGCATGACGATGATGAAGCGGGACCATCGTCTGGTCGTGGCGCCGTGTATATCTGAATCCAGAGAAGGTCTTCCTTGGAACGCGCGAATTCAGTACATCATGATCTATGCTGAGCGCTTGAGCGCCAAATCTGTATTTATTCGGTGGAATGCCCTAGCGATCCTGCACACACATCTGAACCTCGAGACCATGGGATAGTCTACTTTTGAACAAACCAGAAAATGACGACCCCTTGGTAAATTTTGTAAACTGTGGACGTTACATTATACCAAGTTGTGCAAGACTCGATAATTGAGTTTGATGGCTTCTAAAACAAGTAGACACGCTAAACCCGAACAAAGGTCATGACATTTCTGTGACAATCAAGGGCCACCGAGTAACCCATTCTGATGATTCGGAATTTCGAAGGCCCAGGGCTCCGCAGTACCACCAACACATGACGCCCATACATAAGAACAAAGCATGTCTGATTCATTCTCACAGTCTGTCCTTCCCTCTCTATTTTCACATTCCACCGAGCAATGTCGAGCTCTACTGCACGGCTCATTGATTCAGAACACGCACCCAATACCGATGAGCAATATGGTGAACAGGCCACTTCAGGGGACACGCAGACTTATCGAGCCATTTCCAAACATCTCAAGCTCCATACCTTCGCGCTCTCTACTATCACCTTTGGATGTCTTATCGCAACCCTCATTTTGATTAAACTATCACCGTCTGGATCATATGGCCATTGGGGCACTCGCCATGGTGTGACGGAATTAGGAAAATGGGTATGACTTCCTAATACTTCTATAATTCGGAGCTTGATTTCACCGTCACGGTCTTGAACAGATCCTTGGTTCCTTCATCATCGCATTCGTCAACCTCATTCTCCCCCTCCACGCTATAATCAATCTTGTTCTTAATATCACATTCCCTTTTGGTATCATCACCAGATTGGTCCGATTTTTCGGCGAGTTACCAGAGGATTCGTGGTGCGCTCGATATGAGTACCCACCCGGCGGATACCCTCGTCGTGAACGGCTTCCAGACGAGCCTGAATGCTTGGAGAAGAAGAAGGTGGTGAAAATCATGATGATCGTCTCTGGTGTTTTCGCCTGTCTTCTCGCGTAAGCCAAAATCTGCATTGGAAAGAAGGGTTGACGGTTGTACTAACAGTGGGGTTTTCAGCGCTGTTTATATTCTTCGTGCCGTTTTGAGGTGCATCGTCATTCTCAAATCTAAATTCTGGACAAAGTCGAGCTGGTCGATCCCAACTGGCAATTATACATTCCAGATCAGCCTGAATGTTATCAGGAATGCTTCGGCAGAGACAGGTTCGACCCCTGGCCATGGACCAGTGCATTTATAGTTCACATTCCAAGTCCCATTGCCCCGACGGATGTCTTTTTTATCGTGTATACCTTCCTTCCTGACGCGAACGTTTCCGTCCATCAAAGTTGGAGATTATTTGAGTGGGCGCTTAACGACGACGGATGATTGTACTAGTAACATTTATTTTCCCGTATTTGTTGACTGAAATTGGCTTGGATCGAAAATACAAAGACTACAAGCTCATTGAATATATATTTTTTTCTCCGTCTTCGAAATCGGATCGTTGGACCACGCAATCGTCTCTGTTGGGTAGGTCTAGCCAATCACGTGAAGGTGGAGTTTGGTTGAAGGGACTCGGAAGGCCACTGGCGCTTATTCTCTCTCCGACGCTGCTAACTTGCGCAGGATCTGATTCTGTACGACAAGAAGAAGCGCGTACAGCGTCTCCAGACGCTACAAGCCAAGTATCAGATCAAATAAACCCGACAAAAGTTATCATGAGATTCGTACTGGCACATCCACACCCCTCTCCTTTGCCATTCGGATTATCTCCCCAACGATGACCTCAACTTCAATTGGCTGGTTTTTCTGTGCATCAAGAAGCATGCTCGGAACGTGCGAGCACTCTGGCTTTGCGTGTATCTCCCATGTGCCGTTTAGTACTTTGTCTACGAGCGATGATGGCAGACCTTCGTCGGTATCTGGGTAACCCAGTGCACGGTGATACGCCTCAAGGAGCTCTACCCGTGAAAATCGCATTTTTGCGAAGCGTCGCGCGCTCCCTCTATCCGATGTCACACCCTCCGGACTCTATCACAAACACTTCGCCCCTTCGCCACGGCTTCGCCCCTTCGCCGCTTGTCTTCATTGCTTCGCACATGGTCGA
>JAHXRV010006748.1:0-49394 GCA_019904355.1 Psilocybe tampanensis
AGTGAGAATGACACATATCGAAGATGCTCGAAGTAGATGGATAGCGGAAGGCGAAAGGAGAGGATATGTAGTTGGGCGATGTGGCTGTGCTAGTGCTTCGAAGGCGAATTTTCATGGTGTAGCGGCGTGGAATGCTCATCACCGCCTTGATTACCTTCACCACAAAATCATCCCAAACTTGGCCATCAAGGCTGCCAGTGGTATGTTCCAATATCCTTTGGCTTGTCCAGAGCTCGGGCTGATCTCGGACTGACTCCAGGAATACCGCTTTCTTTTCAAAGAAGCTTTGAAGCTCGAGAATGTTGTTGTGCTTATGCACATGCTTCATGAAGGGTCAGGACACAGTGATGTGATAGAGGGCCAGAACACAGAGTTTGGTAAGTGTTGGGAGATCCTGTATTGCAAATGGAAAGTTTTTCTCAATATTTGTTTCGCTTGGTCTATCCTTAGCATCTCGAATGGCGGCCATAAATGTTAGGAAGTGTTTACGATATATGAGGATGGTTGCTGCGGCTTCTCCATGTCAACCATATCATGTGTTGCTGACGTCAGGGAAGGCTACATGGTGGCCAATATGCTGTTCCATATACCACACATAGGTATCTTGTTGACCTTTTTTCTTGTCTTTGTTTCGAAAAATCATTCCACCAAGTATAGTTGCATGAACACCACCACGTTTGGAGACCTCCTCTGCACATTTTTCTGCTGCCGTCTTCTCTGTCCCAGGGTTGTGATTGGCAAGGACTGTGGCATTGTCTTTATTTGCCAACAGAATAGGTATGCATGTCTTCAACTCAACCCACATCTCTTGCATCGATTTGACCCTGCCTTTTACACAGTTCAGATCTTTGTGCATACAGCACCCAGTCCAAACAAAGACTGCAAGAGACCTTTGATCCAATGGCGGCATGGCATCAAAGACCTGTTTGCCAATGTCACAAATGATCATGACATCTGCGGCTGCACGTTCAGCCTCAGAAAGTGCGTCCTATGCTTCTTGGCCTCCATATGTCGCAATTTGTTCTTTTTTCTTGTTGATCAATGTTGCGAGTACTCGACTAACATCCATTTTAAGCAGTGCTTCTTCACCCAAATGTTGAAAAACAACGTCGAGCTTCCAGTCTCGCAAGATCAAGTGGCCCTTTTTCTGGTCTGTGGCGTGGTCGCCGCTGGTCCCAATTAGGCGATATGCAAAGTTGTCAGGGGCAAAATGTAAGCCTTCTCTCTTCGCTAATGGACTATTGTTGAAAACTTCCACTAGCTCTTCAAGACGCCGTTTCAAACCATTAACCTGGGTTTGACTTGCATGGTCAATCGATGTATCAATCCTGAGTGTGCGGGATTTCCACTGTGGTTCAGCAGATGGGTTGGAGTAGTCGATGACTTGCATTGCAATGTGTCAACATTCATATTCAATATGCTTGTGTGAGGTAGAATCTGAACTATATGTGATTTCTTGATTCAGATGTAAGTAAACTCTTTTTTTTTCTCGATGAAAATGTTTCCAAAACTCACTTCCAGATTTCACAATCTCGTAGACCACTTGAATATCAACTGCCACCCCTTGTTCAAGGACAAATCGCTTCACCGAACGTTGATCCACCTTCCTGTCAACCTTAACTCCAAGAACCGAACCAATCTCAACAAGTGCAGCCCCAACCTTTGCCTCAGCAGTTCCACTCGCAACCATAAGACAGGCAAGGGATTGTGCTGCTGGGGTATAGCGACCTTTTGCCATCATTCGGAATCACATGGGGAACTGCATTGCCCTGGATTTTTTACGCATTTGAAGCTGCCGTTTTGCGTTCTGGAGTCGACGGCATCGTTTCCACAGAATGCTTTGCTAGTGAGTTAGGTCCTTTTGTGCATCAACAAGTCAGCTAATCCTTTCCTGTAACAGCTTGGTTGTGCTGTCAGCAGACATCTCGATGTTGAGTATCCGCTTCTGCAGGAGATTGTTGACACCACGTAAATGAGCAACATCAATCTTGGCCTGTCTCATGTCAACCTTTTGCAAGCCTTGGAGATTCTGTAGTCTTTGATGATGTTTTTGTAGGTTTTGATACTTTTTTTTTGTTTCTTTGACTTCATCTTGTAACTTTCTGTTTTCTTTTTTTAGTTTCAGATTTTCGACGTGTGTGGGATGTAGGCACGGATGATTTGTTGAAGGAACAGGTCTTGTTTTAGGTCCATTAGCTTTTTGTAAGTTTTGAAGCCTTGCTTTTCGTTGTTTTAGAGTCTGATTACTTTTTCTTTTTATGCTTCGTCCCATTGGTTCTGTTTCCGTAGAGTGTAGAATCCAGTAGCTGTTGAAAAAAATGAAATACCTATTATTTCGAGGCAACTACGGTCTCTGTGACGCGTGTTACATAATCACTAAATTGGTTTTTTGGTGTCAAACAACTTCATCACCTCTTTTTTGTCGTGTTAAATAGTGTTTATTTAACTTGTGCAGGTCATGGTTGGTTCCATTTGGCCAGACCTTTTTTAATCAGCGGTGTTTGCTAATACCGGTGTACTTGGTGGTACATTTATTCAAATTTAGACCAACCATATCCCTGGAAATAATTTTCCCATAAAATATCCACATGAATTACATTAATTCAACAATATTTAGACCATAAAAGGACAATTTCTGTGTCTCGCAATGTTTTTGGCCTGTGGTAAACAAGTACAAATAGCCAGTGTCCTTCGCAGGCAGTGCTGGTCCTCACACCCAAGTTAAAAAAGCTCGCCCTTAAGTAATCACATGACATGTTGAACTTTCATTTGAAAGTTCAACCACAAGTTCAACATTCCTTTCCTTCACCTCCTCTCATCCTCCTACGCCTTCTGTCATTCTCCCTCTTAATAAGTAGGTCTCAAAAACATGGTAAGCCCTATTCTTGGTCACAAATAAAGGTGCATCACTCAAAAGTTTTTATATTGAATAGCCCTCCCATTTTGTGTAGCACAGTGTCGTCCGACTCGCCTCCCTGTCTGACTCATCTCCCTGTCTGACTCGCCTTCCCTACCTTTGCATTACCTGCACCTGTCCACCATGGTGGCCCCTGCCAAACCTCCCCTAGGAAATAGTCTCATCGGAATTTGACCAGTACCCTATATAAGGTTCGTTTGAGTTCTCTCTATCTCACCATCATCTACTAATTGTTTATATACAGCTTCGACAACTTCTAATCATCATCATGTGACTGCATCAACACACCAACATGCCTGAGATGTTCCAACAGAGTATCACTGGGAGGGTCAGGGATAGTAGAATATATATATTGGCAGTACAGTCTAGTTTTCAAACCCCATCCCACCACCGCCCATGTACATATTGTAGTACCCTGCCATAATAAATTTATTTTTATATTTAAATTTCTATTTCTGAAAATATTCTCAATCTAAGCTCGAACCGCAGTAAAAGTTGCTTAGCAGTGCACCAGGAAGGTTTAGTACAATGCATATGGGAGGTCTTCAGTGATGGCTCATTGAGGTGAACACCCAGCTTGATGAGACCTAGCTGACCAGCTGTTTCTAACATCTCAGAAATATATGTATGTCACATCAAACTGGTGACAATGTGCTATTAGACATTTTTTGATGTTGAGAAAATATGTCACTCCCGCCAGGGAAATATGATGGGATCAGCTTTCCCATTACAGGTCCCGGCCACCTGCTGTCAATTTGGCAGTGTATAACTCAATCACACCTGTGCTATTTCTCATGAAATTTTGGGGTATAGGGTTTTAAATATTTTCCAGAATTATGGTCATTTTTCCAGGATTTTAGAAGGCTATTTTTGGGTGTAATTTGAGCATTGTTCTATATGTGGCTATGCAAATACATGTGTTTTGCTTATATCAGCACCAGTTTTGACCTTCCTGTTTAGAAAAAAATGCATTCCAAGGTTTTAAATGTTTTCCTAATTTATGGTGATTTTTTCGGAACTTTTGGAGCTTGCCTTTGTACAAATATAGAAATTTTGTCTAAAAAGGGAGATTCTGATTTAATTTATCGATTAATGATCGGTGGTAGTCTCGACTCCAGAGTTCTGGGGTGATTGGGTTACATGTGTGACCACGCTTTCAGCAGGAATCATTACCAGAACGTCTGGTACGGAATTACCATGAGGCAGTACATGCTTTTTCAAAGTCCACTTATCAAAACCGACCCTTTTTAAGTCGCGTTTTGATGGCATCACGAGGACTTGTCCTCCTTGCCCACTCAGCACATATCCTCTTGTTTTCTTCATTGTACCCCCATCTCCTCGTATTAATTATACTCATTTATCTGATAGGTTATATGTTCTACGTATGCCATCAAATATACTTATTTTTCTGTCATTTTTTGCCTAAATGTGAGCTGATTCAAGACTGAAACATCAATATTCCGATGATTCAGAAAGGCCGCCTTCCTCTGTTCAACCTTGAACCATAGTAAATTCTACAGAAAATTTATCTTATATGTATTCCTCTCATCTAGGTGTTCTGGTGGCTCGTCTCCATGGCTCCAGCTCGCTCTAAAGTCAGAATCTACAAGGAGAATGAGGTGGATCTCAAGCTCCTTGCTTCCAAGTCACTCAAAATACTAGGCCAAAAGCCCTTTGATTGGCAGTTAGAGGCAGCCAAAGGCATCCTTTGTGGCAAGGATGTCATTGTGGATGTTGAGACTGGGAGTGGAAAGACCATGTGCTTTCTTCTCCCCCTCCTCTTGAATGAGACAGATATATCCCTGACTATTTCTACTCTTTCTGCACTCATGTTAAATCAAGTGAGTAATACACATTATTGAAACAAATTTTGAATTAAATTGGTTGTTCTTCAGGTCAAAAATAGTCGTATTCCTTCTGTTGGAGTCTGTCAACAGACATTTTTCCAAGTGGGGAAAGAAAAACTATACCAGATGAGTAAGAAATGTCATCAGGAAGCATTTTTCAGTAATAACAGAGCCCAGGACATTGTGAATCGGAAATTTTGTCATATTATCGTGTCTCCAGAGATAGCAATTTCGTCTGAGTTTCACAAGGCTGTACTTGCCAAACCAGACTTCACTGAGCATCTTCGGGCACATAATATTGATGAAGCACATTGTATGACTATCTGGGGAGGGACATTTCGTCCAGACTACGCAGAAATAGGCATTCTTCGTGGCAAAATTCCTAGAAATGTCTCGTGGATGCCTGTATCTGCCACGTTTCCTGACCACATTTTGGATGATGTGCAAAGTAAACTGGTTCTCACAAAAGATGCGGTCATGGTGCGTGTTACTAATGCGCGTCCCAATGTTGCACTCTCTGTTCGCGTCATGCGCCAGTCAGAAGAATCCAAGGCCGACCTTCGCTTTGTCATTCCACCAGATGCAAAGACAATGGAGGATATTCCTGTAACACTTGTATATTGCAATGCAAGAAATGTCACGGAAATTTGTACGGATCGCACTCGGGATTGGGCACTAGAACAAGGTATCAACCCTGACTGCATTGCTTTTTATCATGCTCAAGTCGGAGAAGCTAGGAAACGGGAACTTGAACAAGGCCTAGAGAATGGGACAACTCGGATTTTATACTGCACAACTGCCACAATTTTCATTTTTCATTTTTCTCGGTAAGTTTTTTTATATATGGTTTTTACTCTGAATCAACACTGACTAGGCAAGGTTTACCACCCAAAATAGGGACTGGGTTCGAGTCTAGATCGGTGGGCCAACCTTTGGCAAACCGATCATTAATCGATCAGTCACGTGTTTTATTATTATTAATATTTCAGATAAGTCAAAATTAATGGTAAATTCAATAAAAACTCCAATTTATATTAAAAAATACAAAACAATTTGCAAAAAAATGGTCAAATGCTTAGTCATCCCTACAATTAGCACCTTATGGATGTATTTGGACAAATGGACCAGAAATTAATATAAACTCCATAAAACCACATTTCATCAGTAAAAATTACAAAATAAATTCCAACAAAGTAATTTTATTTAATCAGCTCCAACATCACTTCCCAAACACATCCATATTGATAATTCAAGCAAAATATATCAAAAATTCATTCAAAAATATAGTTTATATATAAAACTCCCAAATAAATTTCTAAAAAATATAAAATGTTAAGTGATTTCTATGCCAGGTGTTTCCACAGCTGTATATAGATTAAATACCTGAAACCTCAATCAAAAATCTATTTTTTTTTTGCGTAAAAATCAAATTCAAAATCAAAACAAGATTAGAATACTTAATTACCCCTCATACAGGCATTTGTTATATAAATAATCTGTTATAAAATTAATAAAAAGGCAATTGTCTCCAACTCCAGAGAGATAGCAGTTTGATGAAGCTGAGGAGTAGGAGACTGAGTTGCGATTCTGGTATAGACAAAAGACCGTTGAGAAAAAATCTGGGCCAAGGATTTCGTATTGATGAATTCCTGCTCGGATAAGCAATTATTGGAGGAGGAGAAGCTGTTGATTAATGTGTGAGGTTCCAAGCCAGTTTGAGGACGGATAAACGGCAAGGAATGTTGTTGGAATCAAGTCGTCTGGAAACCCATAGATGTTGCCGCACCATGGAAGGCAGTGCAATGCGTTTTCAGCGGATTGACAGAGTTTTTGGTAGTCAGATGAGCACCATCGTGTGCGGTTTGATGATAGATATAATTCCACCTTCATCCATGGAATTCTAATCTGTTCACGTAGGCTTGAAACCATGATCCAGTAGGTAAGGATCCACAAAGGGTAGCTAGTTGTCAGATTTGGAAGATGTGCATATGTAATGCTTGGGAAGCAAGCCGGTTGCACGAGAGAAGCTTTTTTGATTGATTTCAAGGCAGTGGATGATGGAATAGGGAGGTCTTGAAGGATTTCTGCTGTGAGGTTTGTGAAATTTGGTGGAGTTTTGCCTAGATAATCTGAGGACTTTGGGCCATGGCCATTTGATGATGATGGAAGTTGTGAGGGAAGTGGAAAGTGCAAAAATTGTGAAATAGAGAGTAAAGGTGAGGGAAATATTTCTGCTTGGAAATGAGAGGGAATTTCAGGTAGTTCAGACATAGGATCGTTAGAATGTGGGCTGTTGTGGATGCCCAAAGCTCTCTCTTAAATCATCTTCACCAACTGATAACTGGCCAACCTCTGAAAACTTTTTACCATTGAACAATGATAAATACATGATGGAATTGTAGGACAATGCACAAAATTTAACAACAATGAAAAAGCAAGTACTTACTTACTACTCCCATTGTGTTGGAATTGGAATGAATGTGGTACCATGTGGCACCTGCATATTCATTGTTGGGCCACTGCCTAAATTAAGAATTGACCAGTGAATTTACTGGCAGACTTGAAGAGTTTTGGGATATGTCACGCGAAAATCTCATCCCTGAAGAGATGAATAGATGTTCTAAATAGGTCACATTGTCAGACCATTGAAGACTTGGTCGTAACAGTACAGTAGTGGATGCCAATGCTTGTGCCAATGTCGACACTGTGTGGATGTGACTTTCAATCCTCTACAAGGGATTGGATTTCAAACCCGATGATGTTGATTTTAACGCAGTGTTGTCAGAATGGATGTGAAGGGGTGCTCAGACAGTAAAAGGGTTCTTTTTGGGTGTGGTAAAGAAGGCCCTAGCACGTTCTTTCTGGAGGAGCTTCCGCTCATTTTCTTTATTTTGCTTCTGAGTAGTTTTGCAGCACTTGCTAACCAGATGCCAGGTATAGTTGGCAACTGGCAACACCTGCGAGCCCAGCATTGATGCACTCATGACATTGCGGACACTTGACATGATTATCTGCCTTAACTGGAGGTAATGTCATTTTTGTTTTATTGGTACTGGATGATAGATTTGACTGTGTAGCAGCAGACATGTTTGAGATTTGGGTTGGGGGTGATCCCCAGGAGAGAGGAAGGTAATTTGGGAGCAGAAGATGATTATGGAAAGGTTAGAGGAAAGGTTGATGAAAAATCATCAACAAAAAGGGGCTAGTTATTTGACAAGGACAATAGTCAAATCCCATTGTTTGAAAATGTTACTATTTCCTGGCCCATCAAAATTCTAGGTGTTCTGGAGGGCCGTTTGGCTGTATATTGGGAAGAACTTTGATATTTTTACTGGAAAGAATATAATTATTGTCGATTTGTAGTAGTACATGCATTGGAGATGAGTACAACATAGGTATCAAGCTTGTCTTGAGCCTAAATTGAGCCCTTGAATAGTGGCCTCATATTGTGGCACCGCGTTTATTGAAGCACATGATAGAAAATGTGACTGTTCCAATTTTTTTTAAGCCCTTGGTGGCTTGGGCCAGCTGCTAACAGTATGTCGCTTGGCATTTTCCAGTCACCCCTTTGCTTACAGTATATCCTTTTGAAAACCATCAATATACTACATCCAAAGAAAAAGATAGATTAATTAAGTATAATAGTCCTTCACAACATGTGACTCTATTTACAGATTATTTATTGGATTCTTGGTGATTAGATATAGTGAATTCTTCAAGAATTAAATTTTCTGTGTGAGGATTGTTAAGTTTTTGATAATTTGTAGCCTGGTGTTGAGCAAAATGTTTCCTGTAAAACAATCTGTACACAAACAGATTATTACTATATCTTACTGAAGAACAAGAAGAAGAAGGCACTTACATTCCTACAGAAGCCATTATCACAACCACAACAACAGCAACAAACCCTCCAATAAACTTGTTTTTGTTTTTGGTAACAAAGCCACCAAGTCCTGCAGAATCAGGACTAACAAAGACAAGTTTTCGGTTGGGTAATTCTGAGTTACTAGTTGGAGCACTAGAGTTATAACAGTACTGGTTGAAACATTGTGAACAAAATGTTGATCGTGATATGTAAGGCAAGATTTGGTGACGAGCCCGATCAATTGCAGCACATTGGAGACATTTTCCCCAATTTGGATCTGGATTATTTGTATTTGGAACAAATCCTGAAATAAGATTAGAATAGACCTGATCAAAAAAGAGACTTGTGTGAAGCTGGGAATATGTTAATTGAAATGTTGGAGTGCTATAATATATACATAATGTCAGATTATATATGTTTAAAAGTATAAAACATACTTTGTAACAGGATTGTCTCCTGTATATGGTGGAGCATTGGGAAGATATATAATCAGAGGGAAAACATCTGATCCAGAAGGGTCACAGCCAAAAAATGTTGGTCGTGCATTGACCCCTGTGGCAATAAAGTCCTCTGGTGTCAATGGAATCGGTGGCATGGTCTTGTGAGTTAGCTGTAATAATGTTGCCTGTCGTTGGGAGCTAAATATCAAACTTGTGCCACTAGATACATAGACAATTAATATAATCATGATCATATATCACAATGCTAATCAATATAGACATACTTTGGCCAATTGTTTACCGGATCATCAGCACTGCCTTCAAGTGCAACAATCACATCTATATCCCTGGCCTTCACGAGCAGAGGACCATAAGGTGTATTCTCTTGGTTAGAAGCACCATCAATAAGTTCAATCCAGGGTGAGTTGGTGTCTTGAAAGCTGCTCTTCGATAAACCCTGGAATGGATTAGGCCAATTTGCAACATCATTAGCCCGTGTCCGAACTTCTGAAAGTTGTCGAGAGAGGAGATAAAGAAGACCAGTGCTATCACTGGCTGAAAACTCTGACAAAGTGTTTGTACCAAAATCGAGGATTTGCTAGAACCGGAGATTTAGAAATTGGGCAAAGTTTGGGCAAAGTTGCCGCAAAATCAAACAAAAGATATTCATGCTCACATTGAACAAGCTGGCACTAGTGCCCATTACAAAACTTGCTTGGTCAAATCCAGTGGTACAGGAGGACCCATTGAGGGAGCGTCCATTCGTAAGATGTGTACCTGCGTACGACAAATTCATTCCGCTGGACAAAAATGGATCGAAAGAGGCAATCTCAAGTGGGGTAATCTTAGAAGAAAAACTGAAGTCAGTAACAGGATATAAACTGTAACAATCCAATACCTCATAGACGACAGAATCCAGAGGGAGGATTGTCGTAAGGTTGGAACCAACTGGGCGAGAGTCTGCGACTACAATCGGAAATGGAACTAAGTGGTTTTGGTATGCAGGGATGTGTGGGATTTCGGACCAAAGCTGGCCCGCACCATGGCCAGTATCATTGCTGAAGAAGTTGGAGCGGGTCGTTTGGTTAAGAAAGTGGTATGAGATTAGGCGCGACCACACATCCGTGAGGCTTGTGTCACTTCATATCGAGTGAATAGGCATTCAGAAAAAAAGAGAAAGGTTTTGCGTGAACTCACACCCCCTTGTCCGCCTTTGATATCACACTCCATAATACACTCCCAAAAAATTCTTGGTTTTTCTCTGAAAGTAAATCGTTGCCGTCAGGAGCGACAAACGGTATATCCAGCAGCCAGCCATCAAGGTCCTTCCCATCTCCAAACACGAGACTATCCAACGTCGGGAAATTATTAAATAGAAGAGAGCCCGTTAACCAGGATCCGCCTTGATCAATGTGAGGATGATGTGAATGGAGGAGCAGACGGAGAGACGTACCAGAGAGACCAGCAATGTAAGACGCGACTTGGAGGAGACCTCCCGTTCCAGCCGCCTTTGATGACGCATTCCGAGCATCCAGAGCAAGCAGAGAGCTTGCCCCGTACTGGGCAGCCCTTAGTCCACCTCCTGGAATTACAATGCCAATGCTTGGAAAGGCTGAACCAAAATCGGTGATGTTGTACCCCAAAGAGGATCCATCCCCCAACCATTCTCTCCATGCATCGGAGATAGTCGTGTTTTGTCGTGTGGAAACATACTTGGTTTCATCTGGATGAAGAGTTTGGTTTTCGGGAGGAAAAAGGCGAATAAGTGGTGTAGTTGACAAGTCTGGACATTGGACGTTCGTTGCTGGAGCGTAGTCAGCAACAGAGTCGGATTCGGTGCGAATACGATCCCGAGCAACAACGACAGTCGCAGGGATAACAAGAAAATGGAGCAGTAGAGGAAGCTTCATGAGACAAGAATGCAGAGAGAGAGGAAGAAGAGAAAGCAGTGTTGGTGGAATGTATACCCAAGCCTCATGTGAGAGAATGCGGTGCGTAGCGACGTTGCGTTCAATCCTATTTTTACCAATTGTACATGAGATTAATGTAATACACAGGACGGGTCGAGGCTGCGTTTGATATAACTATGCAGAACAAGTAAACTACACAACATTTCCTCGGGGTGAATTAATCATCAAACCCGCTTTCGAAGAGATAATTAGCAGCAAGCTCTTCATTCTTGTCGCATGCGAAATAAGCCTCCAGAACGGCTTGACGAGGAAATCCAAGACTTTCCAACTGTTAAGAACATTAGCGTACAAGACAATGAACAGATGATAAAGATAGGAACTGACTCGTCGAATTGCGGCTCGTTCTTCCTCTGTGACACTGACAACATGGGCCCCAGGAGGAATTTGGGAGCCTTCCTCTTCGCCATCATCCAATTCAATACCAAGGAGCTGGAAAAGAGCTTCAGGATTCTGGGCGATGATTTGTGCGATCGCAGGGTTTTGAGAAGCAAGTTGTTGTATGAGAGGCTGAATCAATGCAGGATTCTGGGCCATTTGTTGTCGTAATTGTTGTATTTGAGGATTGTCGCGCAGAGCTTCGAGGTTGAGCTGCCCACCAAGAGCCTGATTGGCGTTCGAAGGAGGAGGAGGGGCACCCCCGTGCTGTTGCTGTTGCGCCAACTGACATGCTACCCGTAAGTATGATAATACACCAAAGCAATGATACAATGGATCCGTGCCTGGAAAAGATTTTGTGGTTGCGCCTGAGAGGGATTTGAGGATTGCACAGTAGACGGAGTCGGGGTTGCTCGGGGCGGAACTGAAGCAGAGGATTCTGCAGGAGGATGCACACTCTCCGCTTCAAGATGGGAAGGAATCCCCTAAAATCGATATCAGATGTGAATTTATACATATGCATCTTTTAGCTTACAGTCATAAGGTATTCAACGGCTCTGTCGGCGTTGTTGAAGCTAGCCCGCATCGCACGTAGGACTTGTTCTTTAGGGAATCCCATTTCCACCATATTGTTGACAGCTGCTTGGAGACCGTCGCCGGATAGAAAAGAGCTTGGATCACCAAATGCAGGAGCTGATGCTGAAGATGGCGCCTGTGAGGAAACATCCTGAGACGGGGCAGGAGTGGCTTCAGTCGGGGTGGCGCCCGTCACGATGGAAGGCTGAGGAGGTAAGGCAGTCTCTGGAGGTGCAGAAGAAGTATCAGCTGAGGCGGGTGTGGGCACTGGCGTTGGCTTGGGCTGAGCAGCATAAGATAAGAAAATGCAATGAGAGGACGGCCAGAACGCACTTTGGAAACCATCAAGACAAGAAAGTCCTTCTCCTTGATACCACACGACTCTATGGATTTATCATCGACCAAGACTTTGCCTAGAAAGACGTGAAAAGGGGAAATGGAGAGACAAATGAAATGGAATGACCAGAATAGATTATTTTCTGAACGGCAGCAGGATGACCTTGGGACTCTTGTATTTTTGCCTTGAGAACGGCGATGGTGTCGGCGGGATCGACATCAACCTGAGAAGGGGTTAGGAGAACAAGAGGAGGAAGAAAAGGAAAGGATTAGGACCTGGAAAACCTTCTGCTGAGTGGTCTTTACAGTGATCTTCATGGTGGTGAATGGAAGAAGGCGATTACGATTACGAGGCCTGGTTCAAGGGAAGATTACGCAATACACTTGATTAATTATATAAGTTACTAAGTCTAAATAAGTAGCTCCTCATCTCGCACCACCAGTGACCATCCACCGGTACTGTATCCTTATTCCTTCAAATCCATGTCTTCCTCACCACCCTTTAGATGGAGCAGCAGTCCGGCGACAAATACCTTCGACATATCGCCGCCTTCATCCGTGCCAATGCCAGAGGTCTTGCAGAAGCGGGTCTCCCCCGCAGAAAACCAGCCCCCCCTCCACACCAACCCCCTTTCCCTTGGTTCTCCTACAATCCCACCCAGAAACCCCTCACTTTGACCCTAGATACCCACCACCTTTTCTACATTCTCGTTCGGCTACAGTCCCTGGGCTTTGACATCGGTACCCTCGATGTCCATATTGATTCCCCTTCTCGTCCGATGAGCTATGCCAACATCTATCCGCAACAGAAAGATGCCGACACGCTGTCCCTGGCCTCTATACGCTCTTCACTCTCGGCCGTCTCCTCGCTTTCTCTTGGTGGACGTTGGTGGAGCACTTCTGATTCTTCGACCATCGAAGCCGACCTCAAATTCATCTACAGCAGTTTCACCAAGCTCCCGTCATTGGCTATTTGTGGCCCCGGAAGAAAAGTCATTTCTGAACTCATGGACGAGCCCCCCAATCAGAATGCAGTGCCATTGGATGTTTTCAAGAATTTACAGCGCCTAGAATGTGATAACATCGACCCTCGTGCATTGCTTGGTTGGGATCACCTCGCGGAATCGCTACGGAGCCTCAAAATCGTGAGAAGCGGACTGCAGGAGATATCAGAGGTGATTTTTGGCGCTGTTCTAGATGATCAGAATAGGAGAAAAGGAGGCTTAGAACAGCGTAAACGCAACACAAACCTCCATACAATGCCACCAAATATACTGAAGGCGCACCATGAACCCTCTCTTGACTCCCATGTCAACCCAAACCGCTTATCTTTTTCACCGGACTGCATTTCCGAATCGAAATGGGCCTTTCTCAAACATCTCTATTTACCCGACAATTCGCTGACTTCATTCCCTGCTGACATTCTTCCTCGACTAACATCTTTGACCCATCTGGATCTTTCTTCAAACTTGTTGGTCTCCGTCCCATCGGGTCTTGTGGAGTTGTATAACCTCCGCAGCCTGAATCTGGCTGACAACCTAATCGATTCTGTACTTGGAATCTATCTCAACCTTGGTCAAATCCTATCTCTCAATTTGTCTCGCAATCGACTAGAATCTATTTGCGGTCTCGAACGTCTCATGGCCCTCGAGCGAATTGATCTTCGATACAACTTGATAGAAGAAAGTTCGGAGATCAGTAGATTGGCTCCTCTTCCGAATCTCTCAACACTCTTTGTGGAAGGAAATCCATTCACAGAGATTGAAGAAGATTTTCGAATCACCTGCTTCAACTACTTCTGGAAAGAAGGCAAGTTCATTACTTTGGACGGAACTCAGCCGAGTTTGTATGAGAAACGTAGTCTCACTTTCCAAGCGCCCTCAAATCCGATTGACATCACGTCGGCCACTCCCTCTTTGTCGACAGAACCCCCTTTATCTGGAGATGGAGTCACCACTTCACTGTCCGGGTCACATTCACGACCACGTTCGCCACCAGTTGGTTCACTGGTGCCAGAGAAACCAGCTCCTCGACGGAAAAAACTGAAACGTATTGTCGATTTAGACCACCATCAAGGCGACCCCATACCCGAGCTTAATGGTTCGCACTCAAGATTATCTTCCTTAGATGATTCGGTGGAGCACGAACCTCGGCCAACTACCAACGAACAACATGTCAATGCTCAGAAAGAGCCACTCAACCCTGTATTATTGCCTCAATCGCCTCAACGCCCACACCATAGTCGTCACCAAAGTGATTTTTCTCACTCTTCACCTCCAAATATTCTTTTCCCAAGTAAACCGCTCCGTGCAGGCTCAACGACACTTGCCTCCAGGGCCGAGAGACGACGAACAAGAATGGCCATTTCTGTATTTGAACCATCGTCTAATTATGATATTTCCGATGAAGGAGCAGTCGACAACAATATTGATTCATATCGACAGCAAATCGAATCCTTGAAACAGGATATGGGGGAAAGCTGGTTGAAAGTGTTTAATCAGAGTGAAGCAACATGAACTGGTGGTTTTCACTCCTCCCAACTTTGTTTAGTACATATGCGGCTTTGATCTAAATACATATGTTTCCTCATGAACTGTTGAGCCCGTAAAGAATGAATTTGTTTTCACGTGACCACCGTTGTTGGACCAGGTCTTCGAAAATGGCAACACTGACTGTTGACAGCTTCAACACCTCGCCATTTCTTGCCATCGGTTTCCTTCTGTTTTCCTTTTCCTTTTCTCCCTAAAACATTACAACGGCACACGATAACTATGGGGGCAAATCTTTCTAAAGCTATGGGTAACGACCGTGTTATTTCTGTCTCTCCCCTGGATTGACGCTCTCTCAGGCAAGATTTTTGGGAATAAGGAAATGCGCTTGTTGATGTTGGGACTCGACGCTGCCGGAAAAACCAGTAGGCCCAACAGCAGCTCTTTGTAGACCCTACTCAACGCCCCTCTAGCTATTCTTTACAAACTGAAGCTCAATCAATCCGTGACAACGATACCTACGGGTGCGTCTTTCGAATATACCATAGCCGATCCTCACATTGATAACGCACATTAGTTGGGTTCAATGTCGAAACCGTGACATACAAGAACGTCAAATTCAACGTCTGGGACGTAGGCGGGCAAGACAAAATCCGGCCCCTTTGGAGACATTATTACACTGGAACTCAGGGTCTTGTTTTCGTGGTCGACAGTCAAGACAGAGAACGTATCGACGAAGCGAAACAAGAATTGCACCGGATATTAAGCGATAGGGAGATGAAGGACTGTCTATTGCTCGTTTTTGCCAACAAGCAGGATTTGCCAGGAGGTATGTTATCCATCTTCCCTCATTTCTTTTATCGAAAGCCTGAGCTTGGCCAATAGCAATGTCACCAGCAGAAGTGACAGAAAAACTTGGTTTACATCGAATGCGTGACCGCTCGTGGTATGTTCACCCAAGGTCTGTCTGTTCCCCTTGCTGCTATGCTCCCTTATTGAAAAGATTGTTCAGCTGCGCGACTACCGGAGAAGGGTTATTCGAGGGTCTGCAATGGTTGTCACAGAATGTCAAGAAGCGCCAGCAGTAGTATCTTTCACTGGAAGACCCCTTTTCGTTCCGTGGACATGTTCAGAACCGTCATGATGTTGTTGGAAACGTATCAGAAATTCGCTCTATACCAATTCTCATGTTTACCATACCCCTGTCTACCCTTTCCCTCTACGCCTCCCCACTGTTCTACTCATGCATCACCGGCACCATGCACTCACAGCGCAACGACCACAACTACTGTCACTTATCACTTTCCACTTCCTTCCTTGAGTTCTTAACTCCATCTTTATTTGTTTTTTTTTTGGGGGTGGATTCACCAAGTGCTTTTAATATTTTCTGCTTGCCTAATATCATTGTGAATCCCGTTTCGTTTTACCCTGTGTCTTTGGAGAATATACATGCGGCAAATAATGTTGACTTGTGATGCTGAGGGATTCTTAAATATGTACTCTCTCTTAGTTATGTAAGCTTCGAAATGTCGTGATTATGGGCATTTGAAGTTGAGAGAAATTATAGCACATTCGCGTCAAATTGGCGTAAGAATTCCTAACTCGAGAGTCGATCTCGTACAAATAACACACTGAGTAGATTCTGTACCACACAGTACCCATCATGCACTCCACCGTCCGAACGATATTACGGGCAAGAAGCTTTGCTACCCACGCTACGGTTCAGGGATTCAACGGAGCAATAGGCAATACTCCCCTCGTAAGTATGCAACTTATTGTTAATCCAGTTTCAACTTCCATGATTATAACTACTTAATCACACAAAAGATATATTTAAAAGGCCTTTCTGAGAAGACCGGTTCAAAGATATTTGGAAAAGCAGAATTTCAGAATCCAGGCGGCAGTGTAAAAGATAGAGCAGCGCTCTGGCTTGTTCGTGACGCAGAAGAAAAGGGCCTGTATGTTGTCGTCTTTGTCTTCGGTGCGGTCGTAAAGATTGTAATAATGTTGTGGTCAACAGCATTAAACCAGGAGGGACCGTCGTCGAAGGAACTGCGGGCAACACTGGCATCGGCCTCGCTCATGTTTGCAGAGCCAAAGGCTATAAATGTGTCATCTACATGCCAAACACGCAGGTATGGACATATTGTTTTATATCCTGGCCGTTGTTTCTTAACCCTGTGTGTATTGTTCAGAGCCAAGAAAAAATTGATCTCCTCCGCATGCTAGGAGCGGATGTACGTCCCGTGCCAGCAGTCGCATTTGAAAACCCTCAAAATTACAATCATCAAGCTCGCGATTTTGCCAATAGTATCAGCAATGCCATTTGGACGAATCAATTCGATAATGTGGCTAATGCGAATGCACACTATGAATCAACTGGTCCGGAGATTTGGGCCCAAACCAACGGCCAATTGGATGGCTTTGTGTGCGCAACAGGGACAGGCGGTACACTGGCAGGAATTGGGAGGTTCCTCAGAGACAAAAGTGACGGGAAAACTCAAATATGGCTTGCCGATCCCCCAGGAAGCGTTTTGACAAGCTATATCACAAGCGGGGGGAAGTTAGTGGAGCGATCAGGGAGTTCTATCACTGAAGGTTAGGTCCAACCTCGTTCTCACTTCTGAGGTACTGACAATGCAAAACTAAGGAATTGGCCAAGGGCGAATTACGGACAACCTTGCGACATTTGTGAATGATCTCTCGGGCGCCTTTACTGTTTCTGATTCCAAGACAATCGCAATGCTCTACGAACTCCTCGACACAGAGGGTCTCTATCTTGGCGCTAGTTCCGCTCTAAATGTTGTTTCAGCAGTCGAACTTGCAGAACGGCTGGGTCCAGGTGAGTTCATCCTGAAGCTTCCTGCGAATCTTGGACTAATGACCATGGATGTCCTGTATTAGGTTCAACAATCGTCACGATATTGTGCGACGGTGCCTATCGTTATCAGAGCCGGCTGTTCTCGAAAAAGTGGTTGATCAGCAAAGGATTGGAAGATTCAATTCCAGACCATCTTAAAAAATATATTGTCTTAGACTAATGGAAGCTTATATACGTAGATACATCTTTTACTCTTTAATGCTCAGATTCTTCAAGGGGGTGACAATCAAAGGGCATTGACTGCCATCTCTATACTTTCCTACAACATACGGCCGTGTCAAAACCCTGTATCCAAGAAGACGCATTTCAGAATAACCATAAGGATCTCTCTCTGGAACAGAATTAAGGGCTTTGACCTACACATTGGCTTTCATAATTTTGTCGGGTGTGGTTTCAAAGGTGAAGTTCGTGAGTAGGATGTACAAAAATGTCTTGATTTCAATGATTGAGAACCTCTGGCCTATACAAGACTGGAAAGTTGCGTGGTCAAATGACTTTGAACAGGTGGGCAGATATTTGAGTTACCCGAGGACCAGATGAGAATGTAAGAGTATTGGAGAAAAGCCCAGGCAGGGCGGCGGCACTCTCTGGGAGGTTATCCCACCGTTCAGGTCTATAAGCGGAGGGACAGTAGAGAGTTGAAAAGGTTTCTGGAGGAGGCGTTCACATTCACTTACACAAACTCCCAAGCGTCTTCTCCCCAAAAAGCCTTGTCCAGATTGAAACCTTCCACTGCAACATGAATGAGGCTTCCCTTGGACACGGTAACTGTGGACTTGTGTTCAATAACTTCTCCCCTTCTATCGCGAACGGGATGTGAAACCGGAATCTCGTCGTCCTGAGTTGCAACTCGTAAGGAGGAATGAACTGGGGGGATCAATCGAAGGGATTCACGTGTCACGTTGTTGAGGTAGGGTAGGTTCGATATTATCGAATACAACGACTGAATTTCATCCTCGGTCAAGTGGGAAAGATTTCCTGAAGAGGTGGGGGCCACTGACGACAGTTCAGCCCGTAGTCGATCCTGAATGATTTGATTTTGGGCAAGAAGGAGCAAGGTCCAAGTGAGACTAAGAGATGATGTGTCAGAGCCGGCGAACATGAACGTATTGATATTATGTAGGATATCTGTATCTGAGATGCGCTGGTCCAATGGCAAGTCAACTGCCATATTTGCTTTGACTGTGCAAGAAGAAGGTCAGCCAAAATAAGTTGATACGGAATCTCAACTAACGCAAAAGAGTCAAGAGATCCCTCCCCTCATAAGGAATACCGTCTTTCAGTCCATTCGATATCTTGAGTTTTTTCTCTTGGATTAAATGACCAGCAACACGACGGATGGTATCTTGGCTCTTCTCAACAACACGGGAAATTGTATCTGGCTGTCGGGGGGGCTTGAGCTGGATTGAGTGGAATAAAACTTTATACATACAAAGACATGGCTCAGAATTGGGGCGTATATCTTCAACAGCGTTGAGAAAGGGCGACTCTGGGATATGGCCACTTCAAACATTTCCTTATAAGCGGAAAACAGCTCGTTGGTATCGTCCTCGATTGCATTGAAATCATACTCGAACCCTAAACATCACGCTTAGAGAGAAAATATGCAGTGGCTGATAAATTCTGACCTGCAAGGCCAATGACATCAAATGTTGCTCGGCTGATCCAGTGGCTGACGTCTAAAACAAGCGGGCCTGCGCTTTCATTTGCCATCCTCATCCATTTGTGTTTGAGTTCCGCGCCTTTGGTGAATACCACAGGAACAAGTGCACGCATATTCTGTATAGAAAAGGCAGGGGTGGACACTCGTCGTTGACGTTTATGAATGTGGCCCTCCGCTGCGAGCATACCGCATCCAATCAGACTGGTTATCAAACGACGAGATTGCCAGGGCTTCTCATATATTGTGGAATTTTTGAGTATATGGGCCACCGAGACAGGGTCCAGCGTTAGAAGCCTGATTTCCCACTGGGCGCGTATATTAAGTGACGATTTATAACCGTAGAAAGACGTTGGCTTACAGGAGTCACTCCCGTGATTCTAATCGAACGTCCATATTTGTTGACGTAGAATTCATGGACTCGAGGTGATAAATCGGGGCTACAATGCGACTGTAAGATATAAGTAATTTCAACCAGTATACTGCGAGAAATACTCTAGGATGAGACGCAGCTGGTTTTTAAACCAACCGGGGACTGGAGGACCGGCCAATTGTTGTAAGGGATTGAACCTTGGGGCAATGATAGTGACATAGACGACAGAGCAGAGCAGAACAGTGGCAATAGCAGAGAGAAGCTTAAGAAATAAGTCGTTCATCGAGAGGGAGAAAAGAAACAGAGGCCATTTGTTTGAGCTATTGTCCTCAATTATGTACCTGTTCTGCCATTGTTTTGTTGCAGGTCCAGGCAAACCACGGTCGTGTTTGCTGCTATTTGCCCAATAAATAGGGGAATGATCATGAATGACTACAATTACAGAATTTACATAAAATATCGACACAAAATACACAGTCCTATAACACAGATTCAAGGCATTGAGTCCGTGTTCAATTCACCTGATGTTCGTCCAAATATCCCTTGTATTGTTTCAAGTTCTTCTTGAAGTTCTTTGTGTGTCGTCGCCAGTTTTGCCAATTCATCAGGGGCCATCAAATCAGTGTCTCCGTCCGAATCAGTATTTCCTGGATCGTTATTCAATAGAGAGTCAATCTTCCCTTTCTCGACCACAAGGCGTTGGAAAACGGAAAGGTACTCCAAGTAAGAACTGCTGTATCGTGCACGGAGGGCTGTGTGGTCTGTTGGGAGTGCCTTTGAATTATTGTTGCGCAATTGTGATGATCCCTTTTTATTGTGGAGATTCGAAGTCAGACCAACCCCTGCACGGTATCCACTGGAAGCTGTGTCGTCGTCTTCAGAGGAAGAAGTGTATATCGGCGGGCGACGCGTCTTTGTGTGGGTCGTGGACTTGCTGGCTTGAGATCCTGTGGCATGCGACTTCGAAGATGAGGGTAAATCGGGTGACACCTTCTCCGGCTGACGCGAACTTGAAATGGTCTGCCGTTTTATCTGCAGCGGCGGCGGAGGGGAATCATGGGGTTTCTGAGGCTTGGATGAAGTTGACGGTTGCACTTTTCTAGGGGCATACCCGTCAAGTTGCCGAGTTTCTTTCTTGATCACTGCATTATCTTCCTTTCTCAAAGGTGACTCAGATTGATCAGGTTTTAGACGTTTAGGAGGGTTCGACATCGGGGGTGGGTCATGAAAATCCATATTTGGGTGATCGCCTGCTTTGCGCTTTGCAGAAGTTATCTTTCCAGGCTCACGCATTCCATTCACTTGAGAAGAATCGGGTTGTTGAGGACGCTTCAGCCTTTCGTAATCTGGAGGAGAACGGGCTTCATCGCGCCAACTTTTCCGAGATTTAGATGAGCCAGGTGTCTTGTCATCCTGAACGAGAACAGGAAGGGCTCTGGAAATATTTGTGGGCTGTCGGGTTTGTCCAAGCTTGCTTCTGGACGATGACGAATTTCCAAGATCTTTGTCGGTTTGCGAACTGAGACTTCTGGTGGGTTTTGGAGGAAGGGATACCTGATTGCGACCCAAAACAGAATCCGAGGAGGATGCATCGGATATTCTGCGGATATCAGACCCGTCGAGCATTTTGTCACTATGGTTCGCTATCTTGTGGATGGCTATGGTCCCGGAACTTTCGTCCTTCATCATGATTTCTCCCTTTATATCGGTTTTCTGTTTGGGCCGTTTTTCTTTGGCGTCTCTAGAGGAAAGTCCTCGTTTGTGAGTATCTGAAGCTCTTGAGCGTGCTGCTTCGTCGGAAGGAGTAATGAATGCTGATGCTCTGCGAGGATTTGTGGCAGAATTTCCCTCGGTCCTGGGCAATGATATTGAAGACGTGTTCTTATACCGTACATGGTTCCAGATAGGATCATTCTCTGGTATTTTGAGACTGTGCTGGAAGACCCCGCGTGCTTGACGTGCTATCCTTGTTTGTTCCTGTTCAGTGAGTGTTGACCATTCAAATGGGCGCACTTCTTTCCATGTCGCAGGCTTTAATCGATAACATTTGGAGCCTTCCGAAGGTTTCCCCTTCACCACTGTTGTCTCAGCTATCTGATTATTGACATTTATAAGAATGCTGTGGGGTCAAGAAGAAAGAAGAAACACTGACTTGGTCCAAAAGTTCGGCCAAATGACGACTAGATGAAAAGTTGCGGTCAGCCAGACTTGCGAGCTGGAACAATTTCTCTTCAGTTGCTTCATTGTTGAGGGCAAGGTATTGGATAACGCGTTTGCGGGCAGCGCCTGAGCTATCTTTCGATTGTGAGGTCGAGGGAGTTTGGTTCACTGCATATTGACCAGATGACGTTGCAGGTGGTTTCAATTTGTCCGAAGGGCGCATTGGTTTTCGAAACATACTTGATGGAGGTTCCTTCCTTTTCCTTGTATTAGTTTGAAGGTCTGGTGGAGTCTCGATGAAGACTGTTGATCGACTGTTTCGTTGATTGGCAGCATCCTGAGTACTCTCTCTAATCTTATCTCGTAACTGGTCGGCGAGCTCGCGTTCAACAGTGAATTTTCCAACTACGTTGGCATGGAGTTTCAACGGAGCAGATTTCTTGGAAGCAGATGAGGCCCTTAAGAAGAGTTCGTGAATTGTCTCCTCGGGAGAGTGCCTCATGGGAAAGTGTTCTTCTCCTATGTATAGTCCCTGTAATTGTCTGAGAGACGATACGGATAGTATAGATCAAAGAACTTACTGGATTTTCGCCGAATTCAAATTGTACTTGAGTATGAGAGGAGAAAGATTCCAAGGCGTCCAAAGTCTCTGATGACAAACGAACTAACATAGCCTGCTTGGGTTTAGATTGTAGGGGATCCCCTGGACGAGAATACCCCAAGAGAGAGAGGGTGTTATTAGATGGGAGAGGCATGGTTGTTGTAGACTCTAGGGGGATGAGGCCTGAGGCCCGAGGATCGAGGTGGAGTTGCAACAAGCAGCGTGACTGTAACAGTCACCTGCCTTTGTAAAGCAACAATAACCTGGCATTATGTAATCAAATAAATCATTTGGCATGGTCTTCGATATATTGTACAAATTTAAGTCCAATATTATCTTCCCCCCAATCAACAGCACCGCGCTCCGTTGTCCCGAGGGTAATGGCTTTCTTGTGGACCGTGACAAATTGTCTTTTCAGACGCTGCAATTCAGAGAGAGTGACTTGTCGCTGGGGAAGCGTGATTGAAACCTGTTTGCCACCTGCACAAACCTGTACTGTACCACCATTCGGTTGAGAGCAAGACACAGAGGCGATGGCAGATGTAAGGCCAGTCGTCACCTGCTCCAGGACGTGCAGAGCATCTACAGGCGCCTTTGCAGCCTTTTTATCTTTAATAATCGATGGTGTTATATGAAAACGGAACGACCTACAGAGAGCGTGCCCGAATTAGGAGGTTTTATATTTCCCTTGGTGATTGCATCCCAGATTTGCAGCCCTGGGATGTCTTCGTCATCCCATAAAACGGTGAAAAGAGGCGCATCCCAGCGAACCATTGATGACGGCTCTTCGAATCTGACCAATAGATTTTCCAGACTGTAGAAAGAGTGAGTTTGTTTTGAGGTTATTGGCACCAAGGATGAATACTAGCGTCGTCTGCGAATAAGCATGATTATCTGCTCGAGTGGAATTCCAACCTCGACAACGCTCGGGGCTTGCGACCACATAGACCTTTTTTTGACATGGATCAGGCGGCTGTTATATCCTGCACAGACACATACCGTGCAGGTTCGTAGTTTCATCTCCCTTGCTGCACAATACATTTGGTACCGAAAACCTTTGATATAATTGAGAGAATCGACGATAAGAATGGTGTCTGGGCTGAGTTGACGTTGCACGGCGGTAAAAAGGGATCCCCTGGCTGGTTTTTCTGACCTGCTCTCTGAGGATCCGAGTGAGAGGACAAGATATGGGTGAAATTGGAACGAAATACCGTTGTAGACATCCGGCGAGAGGGCAAGGGAATGGTCTGAGACGATGGATACGAATTTAAGGGGGCCATGATAGTCTGGCTGATTTATCTTGTTGTTGAGATAGACAGCTATCTGATTCGCTCTGGTGGATTTGCCTGCAGCGGGGAAGCCAGAGATGGTGATGAGCGCCATGTTAAGGTTCTTTCGAGAAGAAGCACAGCCACGATCAGGATGGCGTGACATGGTGTGACCTCGGGATCGTTTGTTTGTTGCTTTAGTTTAAACTATAACCGTAACCTATTACCTATAGCAACTAACCTCTATCTTCTTGTCCTCTCTAAGTCTCTGGTGTTGCTAGTAGCAAGTCTCTGGCACAGACCTCTATCATCGGCTGGTTCCACTATCCAAGAGAAACAAGAAATGCTGGCCACCGTTCCACACGAATCTATCCCACTCCGCGAACATTCCCATCTCGATTTCCAACACTCCAATCCTACAGACCCCTTGGCGTTGGAGGACAGGTTGTGTCCTGGCTGTAAGAACTCGGTAGTCAATGAACAAGGCGGTTTGGTTGTTGCTTTTGGGTCAGTCGCGTGTCTCTTGTTTAGAGCCGTATTAAACCATTTCATGTCCTTCTAGCCAATCCTTCTTTCATGTAGACTGTTTCAAATGTGCCAAATGTCGAAACCAGGTCACTGCTGACACCAATCTTCTTCTGCTGTCGGATGGATCCCCTATATGTGCCAACTGCTCGTACAGTTGCAATATCTGCCATCTTCCTATCCTGGACGAAGCCATCATGACTGGCGACGATTCTTACCATGCCCACTGCTTCAAATGCAAGGTTTGCAGCAACCGAATTGACGAGCTTGTATTTGCAAAGACTAGTCAAGGCATATACTGCATGAATTGCCACAACGAACGGATGATCAAAATTAGGAAACACGCCCAGAAGAAAGCGGAGAGAGAAAGGGCCAACGGTGGAAGTGGTTCCTCCAGATCCAGAGAACATGACGCAAGAAATTTTCACCGCGATACAGACGTACGTTTTTTTTTTTGTTTGATCCATATGCTTCATGTTTGTCTGATCACTGGTCTTATAGAAATTGGCTGGAAACCAGCCTCGCAAAGGACCTTTAAAGCCACCTCAACCCCTACAGCCATCCCGCTCAGAGAGTCTGCTCTCTTCTGAAACTCTGAGGTCTCCAACAAAACCGCTCCAAGGCTCATTGCTTGGAGATCAGCTTGAGCCATCTCCTCCCTATCATCTTGGACACCCGTCGGCGCGCACGGAATCTCCTTCGGTTACAGTAATTCCACCTATGCAGCTGGCGCACAATGAACACGACCCTTCAAACAGTCCGCATCAGTCTTCTGATGTGTCGCGTCAAACCCAGGGGCCTTCGAAATCAAATACTTTGCCGATACACCCTGGGACGACAGTGATCGACTCTGGAAGAAGGAGTAGCTACGACGATGGCTATCGCCCTTCAAATATTTCAACGAGAGAAACAACACAGAACGGTTCGGTTCTCGACTCCCCAAACAGTTTTCGACCAAACGGAGGGTTGACTGTTACTTCTCGTCGTGATAAACGCCGTTCAATCAATCCAGGTTCATCTCTCCCACTTTTCTCGTCCAACCCCATATCCGATTCGCCTCTTGAACAAACTATCTCATCGTCGGCATACTCGAGTTCTTCAGTACATCCTCAACAGTCCACATTGCCCCCAAATCCGCCTTCACGGCCTCATTCAAGTTCAAGTTCTATCCAAAGTATCTCATCATCCAATCGCAGCTCTCGCGTGGTCGGACACCAATCTCAATCCTCGGCTTTCCTTTTTCATGATCAAAATGTTGATGATACTATAGTCATGAGATCACCTCCTCCCATGACGGTTGAACTTGACGATTCACCAAATATACTCATAAACGGAGATGTCGATCAGCTCTCAAATTCTGCTGTTCCCTGGCCCCAGAGATCGAGCGCGGCAACATTGAGTCCAACCGAGCATGTTTTTCATTCCCAAAGAAGAGTATCATCAACGTCTAGTCACAATGTTGATACACCTAACTCAGGGAGTCCTTCGAGATCAGGGTCCCCCGCCTATCGTGCGGACGTTCCTCGTAGTATTGAAAGCGGAACTGACACAGACCCCGAAAACGAAGCAGACAATTCAGGGTTTGATATCCAAGACCACCACCCTCCACTTCCGCCTCCAAAGGATGCCGATCAAGGATCCAAAGCCACTGTAGATGAAGATTCTTATGGCGATACCGACCCATCGGAATTGTATCCTTCGGGTGACATCTCAGACGAAATGACCGAATCTCTGGCCGTTGAACAAACATCCCACACCACCTATATTGCGCCAGCGTTGCCACCCATCCGCTTCTCTATGAATGCCGAAGATTTTTCTGAATTGCTCAGCTCTGTTGGTGGTGCTCCTTCCCTAAAATCTCTTGACAACCTTGCGAAACGCACAATACAGTCACAAAACATGCCCTCAGCTACATCACCGCCTACGAGGGCATTGTCAGCACCGTCGACTTCTTCAGTCAAGTTGGTCGACTCAACATTCATCACAAAGATCCTTGAACAAGGGGAGGATTTACCCGAGGAAGATGAGTTGGGAGAAGAAGACAGTTCACAGCTTTCTTCCAATCTACGCCTCTCCGGATCGACAGATTCCATCGACGGTGAGGGCACACCAGCCGGCGCCTCTACGCAGACAGGGAAACGAAATACAACTGAGTTAGACCTTCTGCGACTTCGAGAAACATTGAATAATGCTAAGGAGAAAGGCGCGCGACACCTCAAAGTGGACATTGGTTTCGTGAATTCCATAGTCGAACTCCTTGAATCAAGGAACGCAGAATACAATCAACTTAAAACTAAAGTTGATGGAATGAATGTGACTATTTTCTATTTCTATGGTGATCATTGATCCATACTCACCCAAAAATTCCAGAGAGAAAGCAAGCTGATCATTGACGGGCTGACGGTAGCCCAGGTGGAATACGACCGTGAACTCAAAGCTCGTCAGGATGCAGAAGCAGAAGTTACGAGATTGAGAATCCTCCTTTCAGGTCAAGCTGCCAGGCTTACAGCTCTATCTGGAGACCATCGACGACAAGAAGTCCGACAAAAGCTTTCAAGGGAATTACATGAGAGTCTCTCTGGATTGGAACAAGACCTATCCCGCCTCAAGGTCGAGCGAGATATGACGTTGGCAGAAGTCGAAGAATTAACGACCAATAGGTTAGTCTTGAGGTGTATGCCGGATGAACCTTCCTCACTGAATTTCTCCGTAGGTCATTTGGGGGTTCAGCTGATGTAATTCCGCCAAGCTTGGGGAGATCACTCACGAAACGATTGGAAGGAATTAGAAATCAGTATCAACGAGAACTGATCCCACTGACAAAACAAAAGGATGTGTTGACAAGAGAAATAGCCGAACTCAAGGCCGTACGGGATGTTTTCCTTGAGGAAACAACGGTTTTGAATGCCCGAAATGAAGAATTGGCACAACTCAGCGCAGTCTACACCCGTCGAATAGACAATGCTCCAGAAACTCCATTGAAGGATGTATCTCAAGTTACTTCCGATCCTCCTCGTAGTCAGGCACAACCCCATCTATTGGCGCCATCCATAGGCTCTTCGACTAGTGGCTCTCTGACTATATATGATGAGAACGCTGAAACCCGCACCATCAAAATCCACAAATCGGAGAACGAGCTGCACACACCGGCGAGGCCAAAGTTCAAGTGGCCAGGCACTAAGGCCAAGGATCTCTCATCCCCATCAAATATGGAAACGAGCAAAGGCAAAGCCCACATTGAGCATAATTTTCAACAATTAAGTATATTGCGGTTCACACGCTGTGATCATTGTGGGGACAAGATGTGGGGTTCTCAATTACGGTGCTCTGGTTTGTCTAATTCTATTCATTACGTCTTCCAAGCACTAACCAAAGATCAGTCTGCTCAACTTCGATTCATGTTCGATGTATCGCAAATGTCCAGATACCCTGTTCTCAACACCACAATGCCTTGATCGAAGAACGCACTCCTCTCCGTAAGGCAGCCTCGTCTGCAGGCAACGAGACACTCACTGTCTCTTTAGCTCCCTCAATGTTTGGCAGAAACCTCACAGAGCAAGTCCTCGCTGAGGCAAAAAATGGAGAGCGTCAGGTACCTGTAATTGTTGAGAAATGTATTGAGGCTGTTGAAGCTCGAGGTACGTGTATCTCGCTCTCCCACTTTTATATAATTCTCAGTCTTATTGTTCAACAAGCCATGGATTATGAAGGAATTTATCGAAAAACGGGTGGTTCCAGTCAGACGAAGGCTATAACCCAGTTATTCGAGCGAGGGGATTATACATCCTTCGATCTTTGCGATTCTGACAGGTTCAATGACATCTGCAGCATTACATCGGTTTTAAAAACATACTTCCGGTCCTTGCCTGTTCCCCTGCTCTCATTCGATCTGCATGATCAATTCACCGCAGCGATGGATATCCGAGATACATCCAAGCAACAGTCGCTTATAGATCTTGTACACAGGCTCCCAGACGAACATTTCTTCACTCTCCGGATGCTTATGCTGCATCTCAACCGGTTTGCCTATTTTCTTTTTTGTGACTAGGTTGACTTTACTTATCCCTTTTTCAGTGTTTTTGGTCATTGTGAAAAGAATCTTATGACCGCTCGAAATCTTGGGGTAGTGTTTGGTCGTAAGTGTCTCCTCTGCTTGATTACCAACTAGTACTCAAAGAGAAATGTGTTACCTATATAGCCACACTCATGCGATCCAGAGACCCAGCGGCAGAATTCAGCGATATGGCCGGAAAGGCGCTTTTTATCGAGTGGCTTGTTGAAAATGCACCTCAAGTATTTGATACAACAGAGTGATATTTTAATCTACTGCGGCATTTTAGGGATTTGACTTTTATATATTTGTTCCTTTTTTTTCCCCGATACCCTCTTCGTTCTTTGTATTTTAGATGTAGTCATGTGCACCTTTGTTTCACTATGGATTCATATCGAATAGCAGACCCCCTAGTTGCGTTATCAAGCGTTGATGCATCGATGGGGTAATGGTGACTATGACGGTATTAAAGGATTTCTCGGGATTTCCTCCCTTTGTGGTTCGAGTCTTGCTTCAAGGTGCAATATAGAAAATGACGACGAGGTCCATTGGCAGTGGCCGTGGTAGTGGCGACACCAACCCGCCCGCCAACTGGTACAGAATCAATGCCGGCCCCACGGACGCCCAAGGAAAACATTCTATCGAATACTAATAATGGTCTATCAGTCGAAGTCTGGACGAGAATGGAAATTTGGAGGCGGAACGAACAGGTCGCTACAAAAGCCTTGGCACTCGCTTGACAAGCTGTATGTGTCAGAGCAAGAGCAGGACTGACACCTTCCAGCATACGAAGATAACGAAAAACCATTGAGGGTTGAGGTGGACCTGCGATTGTCAAAGACGTGTGTTGAAGTTTGGTTGGAGCTGATAATAAGGTGAACGCACCAAAACGAAAAACAGCGTGATATGCCTGTCGCCACTTCTCCTCGAGAAGTTTAGCACAGACAGAGGAGTCCAAGCAAGTAGGACACTAGGTTAAGAAACCGTGAGCATCGAACAAATACATGTGATAGAAAAAAACAACACCCACACACTGATATTCCTTTGCGATCATAGTCAACCCAAGTTTAAGAACACGTTCCAAGAACCAGTTGCGTCTTGATAGCGATGGTTGTAACCCGTTTGTTTGCATAGATAGGATGTACATACCTTTTCTCCAGTTTGAGTAACGTTTCCTGGCTGAGGGTATTCAATTCTTGTTCTGTCCAACCACCTGGATTATCCAAAACAAAACGGCTGGATTCACGATATAATTCTTCCTCCTGGAAAATCTCTGCAAGACGCATGGCTTTTATTGGCTTTCCAGCTGCATGAGTCAAAAGAAATGTGAGACACTCGTTTTGCAGGGAAGGGACGGAAAGTTTGTGGGATATGTTCATTAGGCTTCCGACATTATTCCAGGTAATTGTGCATTCCATTCTGAAAAAATAGAGTGTAGGTCATAAGGTTTCTGGTCGCCGGCTGAGACATACTGACTGAGGGTAAATGAATTTGAGAAAATCGTGAAAAGTGCTTGCCTAAAGAAAACTGTCTGTCAGATAGGGAAGGTATACGAAATTGGGAAGGACTGTAAACCTTCTCTTCCTTCAGCACAATAACGGCGTCTGGTCCACTTCTTGGATTACGATGCACGATTGCTTGAGCAACTTCTTTCTGCTTTGTTTGCTCGCCATCCGTACTTGGGCGGTTTGAACGAGACTTGGCTGATCCCTCAAGTTGCGACATGCTTTGGTCTCTTTGTTTGTCTTTCTCAATCTGAAGACCATCCTGGTTATGACTCTCGAACTGATCCGTCTGCGGATTGAATTCGATGATGACCTCCATATCATCAGAATCAGAGGTTGTCTCAATAGTTGCAGCCTCGGGTGATGTCTGTTGTGAACGAGTTTCCGGTTTCTGAGGTCTTATCGGGGAAATTGTGGTCGAAGAAGACATAGAAACAGGGCGCCCAGTCTCAGACCAATTTCCACTGAAAGCAGCCTCGAAAAAGGGAGAGGCAAAGAACAAAATCTCTTTGTGAGCCCTGGCGTATCCAGAAATAAGCAGGGGGAAGGGGTGTAGATGAACGAGCATACCAGAAAGTCGTACTTTCTACGACGATCTTCACGGTTCCGGGAAAGCGACAGTTCTTTGTGAAGGTTTCATGGATCTCTATAGACTCCTCCTCATCTGCGCTAAGCTCTGACTCAATTTCATCACTTTCGAAGTCTTCGAACAGCCAGGGAGGGGAGCCTGAAGACCTGAATATGCCTGACGCTGCAGCGTGAGTTTCTGTTGGAGAACTGAGAGACGCAGCAGGATTGTTGAGACCACGAGAATTGCGGGCAATGAGAATATGAGATGGATTGGTGGTCATGGTAGGGTATGAAGAGAGACGTAACAACACAGCCACAGCCACTTTCTATGTTTTCACCCTTCTAACATTTTGACTCGAGAGATCTATTACAGCTTTACGCTTTCCCAACGATTGTAGCGTATCCTCCTCACTTTCATCCTCTGACTCGTCCGAATCTGACTCTCCTCCTTCCTCCTCACTTTCGGAAGCTTCTTGCTCTTCTGTACCAGCATGCTCATGCGAAATCGTATGCAGGGGAGAAAATGGATCGGGTTGCAATGAACCAAGGAGAGATAACATTTCGTTTGCCACAGTCAATCTAGTCAGGCGGTGAGATGCTACAATGTGGTGAGCTGCAAGAGAGAGTGAACGCACCCTATGACCGTAAATTCTAATGTCTTGTTCTTTCCCCCCAACACCTCCCCGGTCACTCGATGTACCCATTTACCACCAGTAGCATGTTCAATGTCTTGCTTTTCCTCCCCGGAGACTGCATCTTGACCATATTCTGGATCATTTTCTGCCGGACCGTATTCAAACTCCCAGGTGTCTGTCGGAATGTGGTGGCGAGGAATTGAAACATTGAACGTCCGATGGACAAGCAAAGAAATATGGTCTGGCGAACACAGACTAACTTTCCCGGCTTTGAGATGAAGGGGATCAATATATGTATGACGGGTAAACAAATTGGAAGACTTACAAAGGGTCAGGGCAACATGAGGGGACCAGACGGTGGCATCAAAGACGACAGTGCAGACCAGAAAAGGACAATCGGCCTGAATGGCAGCAACATTGTCGGCAAACCTGAGATTTGCATGGGAAAGAAGGACACCTTTCAAAGCTGGGATGTATCTAAAAGAAGAGAGAATGAGGGGTGAAGATCTGAAAGATAGAGAGATAGATACCTCATGACCATTGAATCCAGCATTTCCTCAGCGCCTGCGCGGGGATTGGCAGCGAAAACTGGGGGGATAGAGAGAAGGAGTGAAGCATTGATGATCTGGAATTGAGGGTGAGATATATGAGAGTCCTTTAGGCGCTTATTGGGAGGTTGTGCCGCTGAAGACACTTTGCGTTTTGAAGAGGACATGGTCGTATCTGCTCAAGCTAAATTATTTTGTAATCACGTGCCCGTCCTCATTCTTTTCACTTCAGTCACCACTGGACAGGACTTGAACCTTCACCATGGTATGTTTTCCAACTCTCCCTCTCTTCTTAGCCTCCCCTTACTTTCTTTTTTATGAAAGGCCTCCCCAAAAGCTATCATCCAGATATTCCTTACCGGTACCAGAATCCTGGGCAAGGCTTTCTGGGAGGCCGGCAGACAGGCCGCCAAAAGTATAGTTCTCGGCCTCTCCTTCCCCCTTCTCCAATTCATCTTCTCTCCATAGATGCAAAACACTCCCCCGCCGCAGCTATGGGAAATGACTCCGCCGGTGTCGGCCAGGCGACCTCAGCGTCTCCAACCGACCAATTAACGCGTCAACATCGAATGACCTTGGATGAGGCTCAGTTGATACTCAATGTCAAACGAGGAGACGACATAGAACAGGTTCTCAAGGTACTTGCAGCCTCATTTTTCTTTATCCGCCTCTTCTCACCTTTTGTGACAATCAAGAACTATGAACATCTCTTCAAAGCCAACTCACCCACCCCGGCCCCACCCAAGCCGACTGCTGCCAAGCAGCCACCGTCGAACTCTCATTACCTCCAGTCAAAAGTCGTGCGCGCTCGGGAACGAATAGAAGCTGAACTCGAAATTGCGCAATCTCCAAAAGACTCACCAGTTAACTCTAAATCTGAATCGATTCCTCCCTCAGATTCTACACCCGATCCAACCCATTCCAACAGGCCTTAGCTTCATTTGTTTTAATAATAATTCATATCGTACAGCTTCAATAATCCATCCCTATTCACGGAATCATCTCAACTCAAAGTCGGAGCCGTCTTTGTTTTTCGTTTTCCCCATCCTAGCCAGCTGCTACTCGCCCTGGAAACCATGTTTTTGACGCGGTCTCGTTGGACACCGACTTTGTCCTTAATTCCTTGCTTGGGTGTGATGTTCATGAACGACTTGGCTGCATTCGGTACTTGAGTGCTCGTGAATGACTTGGGATTCTTCCGCTGCGAAAAAGGTGCTTCCAAACCATCTGGTATCGAAATGTCGCGAGGAAAGTATCCGGATGTCCTCTTGTCCAACGCATGGTCACTGGGATGCGCGCTGTTCGGGTACTTAAATTGCCTTGAATCTTGATTCGTGTTGAAGGGCATGCGACCATCCACAAAATTCGTAGAATCACTGGTCACTCTGTCGTCTCCCATTGTCCACATATTCTGGTCTTTGGCTCTAGCATTGCCTCTCAATGTTAACACTTGGTCCGTCTCATGGGGTCGGAGGATCGATCTAAAAGAGCGGGATTTGGGGATCGTCTTACCATGGGACACTGGTACATAATTCTCCTGGGATACTTTTGGATTGTCAGATCGCATGCTCGCAACTTTTCGAATGATGCGTGGCAAGGTGCTAAGCGGGCGGTTAGAGGTCTCTTGTTTTACCTCGCCACTGTCTCGCCTTTCTTTATCCTTGATGTTTCCTGTGTTCAGAACCCCCTTTTGCGTATTGTTGATGAACATAGGTGTAGGATGGGAAGAGGGCTGTTCGGTTGTGGCAGTTGAGCCATTCCTTGCATATGGGCCAAGGCACATTTTCGGAGCGTCCAATCCATGGACGTCAAATGCAAGGAGTCCATCTTCGAAAGGCTCAAGGTCCAGATACCCTGCGGTGAAATGGCCCAAACCTTCCTCATTGTTCAATTTCTGAGGAACAGAGATCGCGGGACACAGTCCCCCCCTTTCCCGGGACAGTGTTGTTGTTGGCTCGACGGGTATGCTTGATCTCCAATGGTCAATAACGGTGTCCCTATCCCATTCATTCTCATGCAAGAACCAGGGTGAGCTGCGCATCCTTCTGATGACAGGAGTACCCATGGGCGGTGGTTCCGGGAAATCGAACGCAGAAATATCGTACACAGACGGCTCAGGATCAGAATCGTCTTCTGCAAATGGGCACAACGCAGTAAGGCCATCGAGATTCAGGTTTCTGATAGTACCATGGCGGTCGGAATGGTCAATCGTATCTCCTTGCGTTCTTGCGTCAACGCTATTATAGTTTTGTCGAGGGCGGGGCCTCGATGTTCTGCTTTCAGCTAGGTTATCAAAAGAGAGTCGGCTGATGTAGAATTCTTCGGATGGCGGATGTCGTATCTGCGAGTGTATATCTGAAAAGCGACGAGAAGGATTTGGCCGCCGAACAAAAGACATTACAATCCGCCAGAGTGACAAGACTAGAGTGCAAAGTTGGAGCGAGATGGAGAGGAATATTTAGGCAAGAACTTGGGAAATAAACAAAACAAAAAAAAAAAATGCAAAGCCTACGCGTGATAACAAGTTTCAAGCTTTCAAGATCAATCATCACACATACAGCATATCGAAATATTGCGATTGAATATCAAATCAAACCAGACATGGTAACGGTAAAAGGAGGGAAAAAACAAAGAATGCATCTAGTACACCTTCTTTCCGGAGAGTTGAAGATGCGCACTGTGTTCGTCGTAAGGGAATTTTGATATGGGGATCTCGCGCCAGAGATCGGGTGTCAGGAATGCGTAAGTTTTGGTGATCTACAGAAAGGACAGTTAGATAAGATGAACAGGGATGACAGTAATACGACAAACCGCAGCGAATGTTGCCTTCAAGAAGTTACCCATGGTGGCAGTCGAACCCTTGGATTGGGTGTAAACGTCCTCAACACCAGCCAACTGGAGCAGACGCTTGGAGGCAGGAGCAGCGACGATACCAGTTCCTCTTGGGGCAGGAATGAGACGGCACATAACTGATCCAACCTTGCCGCTAACTTTTGAAGGGACGGTGTGAGGTTCACCGAGAGCGGCACCCCAATATCCTCGTCGCACAGGGATGACGGAGAGTTTAGCGAGAATGATGGCGCCGCGGATGGCGGTGGCAACTTCCTTAGCACACTTGACACCAAGGCCGACGTGTCCTTCTGAGTCACCAATGGCAACAAAGGCCTTGAATCGGGTGCGTTGACCGGCACGGGTCTGCTTCTGGACAGGCATAATTTTCATGACCTCGTCCTTGAGTTTGGGGAGGAAGAAGTCGATAATCTGGTATTCTTTGACGGGGAGGGAGAAGAGGTAGATTTCCTCCATGGACTTGATCTTTCCATCCTTTACGAGACGACCCAACTTGGTGACGGGAACCCTGGTGTTTGGGTGAACGAGAGGTTGGGGAGATGAGAGAACAGAACTGACCACTCCTTCTCCTCGTCCTTGCGTCCTCCACGACGGGGCCCTCTGCGACCCCTGCCTCTCTCACCACGACCACGTCCGAAACCTCCACGTCCGCGAGCAGCGTCAGCCATGTTATTGGATAGAAACTGAAATGAGGTGGGTCAGCGTCATCCGAGGCAGAGAAAAGCCATCCATCGAAAGGGAGGCGAAAAAAGACAGAAGAAAGGGCAGGGAGCGACGATACGGACAGGACGAGAGAGATGGAGGGGGAAACGGGGAGACTCACAAAGTTTGAGGGCGCTGCGTTGACCGACGATGAGCACTGGCAGACAGAGTGGAGGGCACAGAAGATCTCCGGCAAACACCGAAGATAGCTGAGTCAGCAGTGTCTAAGGGGTCTTTCTCTCTTTCTCTTCTCAGCGCTGTGGTCTGCTGTCTGCTCTTCATTCTTGCACACAATCAACACTTATCATCCCTTGCCCCACAAATCTACCAAGTTGGCAGCTTATGTTGTTATCGAACATGACCAATATATCAAATCAGAAATCTAGTCTTTGCCCCACGTATGTTTTTGCCATTCCATCTTATTATCGTCCTCTCACTTTATCATCCAGCAACGGTCGTCAAACCGTTGGGGATGGGGCTTTCACTTTCGACAACGAGCCCAGTGTGCTTGCTGTTTGCCACCTTCAGGGCAACGAAGACATGTACTATTACTCTACTACCTTCTCTGGAGGGCCTGGGGTAACTATTTGTCTTCCTTATCCGTCCTTACTCCAAACTTATTCACCACCACCACCAGTGGCGCTTTTGACGCCCCTAAGGCAAAATGCCCTCCAGACAGAGGGTCGTCAAACTGTGTGACAGGCAGTTTGGCGTCTTTTCCCAATTACCCACTCACCAATTCTCCCTCTTCCTCTCCTTCCACTTCTCCAGTATCAAGCCGTTACCACACCGCCTCCCATGTTTCCCCCATCCCGTTCAATACGGCCCCTTCTCGTTCTGCCACCCTACCTCGAAACATTCCTAGCAGAAATAACTCCTTCAGCTCTACTCCACCATTGACTCCCGACACATCCAGTGCAGGCAGCGGGAGCTCGTTTTCCACCGAACCTCCCCAGAGGGACTCCCTCGATTTCTTGATGACGATCTTTCCTTACCAAGGACTATCGGCACTCCCTTACTCCAAGAGTGTTTCGATTTCAGCCCCAAACTTAGGAGCCAACTTTGAGGGAGTAGTCCTCGAATTGCCAGGCTCACTCAAGACACTTTACGTTGACGGCAAAAGCGCCGAATCCGTTAGTTTGCGTGAAAGGTATGGATCATCACTCGTCCAACAAAGCAAACATTAATGAATTCCGTTCTGTGTAGTATCGTCGCCTTGCTTGATCTTGCAGATGAGAGTTTAGGATGTTCGTCGCTTGTCATCGTCTTGGAAAGATCCTCCCCAAATCTCGGCAGTCTTCTCCATTCCCTTATGTATGTTGGTGGTACAGTTGTGACCAAACCTCCTTTCAAGGTTGACCCTGCCTTCGTGCTTGTTGGACTCGAGGTTTGATATAAAACTATACTTCTTGTTGTTGATACATATGCTGTGTTTCTTTGAAATCTATGGCTATATTTCCAACCCTCCTACTTAACCTCAAGGTCACTGGTTACATGTTACATGATAATGCAACTTTCCTCCCTTTGCTCCAGACGACGAGAGATTTCATCGGCTCCCAGACCTCGTTGACCGTCCTGCGTATTGATAAAACAAAGCAGCACACCAGCATTGTCCGGATCAACCTTCGCGCATAACCGATGCCTTTTCAAAGGGTTGAGCATCACAGCATATGGACAGTGGGCGTCTGGGCTTTTTGCTGATTAGAACCACTCACTTTTGAATCAAATCTTCAATGGCAGGCCTGATTTTCGCCACCCCTCCCTGTGAGTGAAGACCTTTCCCTACTCATTCTTAGTAGGCTGCAGCAATCAAACTGCCCAAATTTCATTTTAACCCACCAACGATGAAATTGATTTGAGGCTGTCCCTGTCGTTTGGCTTGTTGGATGGCCTGGTCGGCTCGGGCGATGGCTTCCTTTACATACAGACCATGAAGGTCGACCTCTCCTGGTTTGCTGTCCTAGAATTTAAACGGTCGAATCAACATCTTAGAATCGATCTAAGAGGTCTTTTAGATACTTTATTGTTTTCTGAAGGAAGAAAATGAGTCGTCAAAAAAAAAAAAAAAAGATGGCAGTGAACGAACCAATGAATATAAAATCGCTGGCACTTTGATTGAGTCTTTCCATCTGTTTCTGGTGTTCTTTCCCTTGATTTGACAATTCTTTTGCCAAGGCGCCATCTCCACGGGCGTACGCTTCATGACTTTCTTGGAAACATTTGGCCATTTTGTCACCATGCTCATTCGCCTGTGCTCGCAGTGAAAGGTATTGGGGGTTGCTCTGATTGATTTGGTTGAGATCCTAAATTAAAAACAAACGTGTAAAAATCAAGATAGTTATTTAAGATGTACACTCCAAGGTTAAAGTCAACCTGATGCTTCTTGGTATCATGGGGAGTTGTCGACGGTATCGGTTGCCATTGAGGGGTAGGTTGAGTATGGGTCTGTTGCGGATATGGTTCGAGGTGCGAAGGTTTTTCTGAGGTGCTTGTCTGTGTCCCACAAACAAGCCCAAAAATAAACTTCAAGAGTTGGTTCAGCATGCCTTCAATATCCTGGAAAAACACAACATTATAATGAGGAAATATACGGGATTGGACAAATGCAAGATGAAGACCTTGAACTCCAGGAGGGTTTCGATCAAGTTCCAATTTAGAGTCCACTCGTAGGATTTATTTATTATCGAGTATTTATTTTTTAAATTCAAGTAGATATATATTACATAATATTTTCTCAAATGTCACTGCCATCCTGACAACCTTTCACACCGGTCTTCACCTCATCTTCATCTAAGTAGTCGCTTGTACCACCATGAAAATTATACCCCTCACATTCTTTTTACTCTCCTCATACACACTCGTCCACGCTGGATCCGTCGACATAGGAGGAAGTTGCTCAACTGGAAACAACAGGCTGCAAACAGGCACATATCAATTTTGGAGCGAATGCAATTCGGTCTCGTACTGCTCTGACGCTGGCACTTGTGTTGCCAAAGGATGTCGAAAAGACGATTTTCCATTCGGATATGCTCAAGGAGCGAACAATCTTCCTCCAAAATGCCAGACAGGGGAGTTTTGTCCTGATGAAGGAACCGAATGTCAACCTGTTTTGGCCGTCGACAGTCCATGCCAGCTCAACCGGGATGGTGAGTATCCTTTCCACGTATCTACTATGTTATGGTGACTGACTTTTGTTCTTTTCACCCACCAGATCAATGCGAAGGGCCACCCAATTATAAGGAATTAGCTGACGAGAGCGGCCGAGGTCTCAATTTCAATGGTTCCGTTTGCCTGAACAATAAGTGCATGTAAGTTCGATTATACATTGTGCACGACTAAGGCTCAAATGGGTATCAAAGGTGGGCCAACGCCACTCTGGGCACCAACTGCACCGTCGAAAATACACCTTACATTGCATATGGAACGTCAGGGGAATTCATTGACATCGTCTCTCGGTAAGATTATTCGTGGAACCTTGTTGATCCATTCTGAAAATGTCACCCCTTTGATTCAGAGGGAATTGCAAGATTGGACTCTATTGTGATAGCGGGTCGCACACTTGCATGAATAACAAGTTGTTGGGAGAATCTTGCACGGCTGATAAAGAGTACGTCCGACAGCTCTGATGTTGAGTGAGCAATGCTTGATTAAATATTCTTCCAGATGCGATTCCTGGAACTGCCTTAGTACCGGTGTATGTGGAGTAACAGCAGCAACACCCCATCACTTTGGGGTATATGTCTACGTGCTGGTCGCGCTGGGTATCATCGGCGGTAGGTTCTGTGCGATTTCTATTGGGCGGGCGCATGTCTGACATGGGTGTAGGGATGTCGGGGACACTTACTGGACTCTATTTCACCCATCGCAAACAACGTGAACGAGAGCGCGCGAAGCGAGCCCAGTACTGGAGAGAGCAGGTACGACTGATGTTAAAATAGGGGACATTGAGACTGATAAATGTGACACGCAGAATGCCTTCCATCAAAATCTTATGCAAATGAGAGAGACGGCACGGGCATCTATTCTGTCCTTGCGCAACAACGGAGGCGGACGAGGGAACGACTATGCAAGTCGCGACCCGTCGGAGGAATCGCACACCCCCCTGCATAACAACGGGCAAAAATCATCTGGACTGAGGAACTATTTGGCGGATGATGGAGGGTCTGACATGGACGACAGTCCGATGATGCACGGAGGAAAGAGCAGTGGACGATTCTGATGACTTGAGGGTTATAATGGATGGAGGAATTCTATTAATGATGGACATTGGACAATGTACTTATTCGACAGTGATAGCGGTAGTAGTGACATTCTAATTAGAAGTGACCAGTGACGTCGTGACCTAAAACCGTCCGCTTGGTACCGTTCTTCATGATCACCTCACATGTCCCTACCAGCCACCCTCGAGCTTGAGCAGGATATCGCCCACACCGACTCCCACCAATTCCAAAGAGATGTTGCCCACACAAATGCAAAGGCAAAAGGAAAGGAGAGGAGCCGTCACCATGATCCCTCGCAATCCTTGACCCCCGAAACGTCTTCCTCAGAGGCTTTGGACAAAATCGAATATCCTCCAGCGAACGAAGATTCAGAAGAAACACGCCGTGTTGAAGAGGTATGTCTTACGGTTTTCAAATTTTCATCTCTTACCAGTTCTTTAGAACCTCCGAAGATGGGAGATTGCTGAAAGGCAACGCAGAAAGGCCGCCAGGGGGTCTTCTATTTCCACCAATTCCTCCTCCTTGATTGACGACGTTGCTCGTCGTGCAAGTCTCCTATGGTCCACTAGAAACTCCAAGCATGCATCCATAGGCGGCTCTCATGCTGCTCTCCGCTCCCAAGAAACCGTCGATGCTCTTCCTCTGGAGCAGCTAGCCATCAGCCCAACCCCATCTCCTACTCGTTCAGAGTCAGACGTTACTCATATAAATGATCCGTTTGCCAACCCCCCAGAATTGTTGTCTCCGTTTTCTGATTCATTCAGAGCCGATGCGGCAAGTCCGCCCTCAAACCCACCCGATAACGAGTCTCTGGACAACTCAAGTTCTTATCCTAAATCCACCCCGTCTTCTCGAAGCATTCGCCAGCCCCCTCTTCCAATGCCGTTGAATCTACCACCACCCCGAACACCACCCCGTGCACTATCTCCGCTCCCGTCATCAAATCCTTCTTCGGAAGAGCAGGATCATCCTCAGGTCAAACCTGTTAGGTGGTGGCATGAATGGTTATGCGGCTGCGGAGAGGGTCCTGATCGTGGAGGCGATTTTCAGGTGACTAGCACTTGTGAAACGTTACAATGCACAGTCTGATTCTTTGTTACAGGCCGGCCGAACCAACCCTTTCGAATAAAGGCCCCAAGTCCATTATCCAGGTCTCCGTAACTTTTTGGCATAACTTTCCTTCAATGTACCTTCGGACTTTATCTTTACCCATCGTAGCATGTAATTGGTCATGACTGTCTATCAAGTCATACTGGCATATGGAAAGCATTTAATCTAAGCAATGTTCGTTACAAAAGCGTGGTGTTTACGAAGACGAAGGGAAATGCACTGCCTTCAGTTGCCTACCTTCCATGGATTCGTCTACAACTTCAACTGTAGCACTCGCAATAGTTTCAGGGTCATTCACGACAATTTGAGAGTGTCCGTGGATGACGTTCACCTGAGGGGCTCCTGTGTGGGCATCGGTGGAGATATCCCTGTTCACACTTTCGGACGGTGGCTCTCTTGGAAGTGTCGGAGTACGGTTTATACCCAGTAACCAATCGGGGTACACTCTTGACCGGGAGGTGAGCGTAGCCGACAAGGAGACTGTCCTTGAAACATTCCTGCCGAAGTTGAAGAATGGGATCGACAGCCCATCTACGTTCGTATTCGAATTAACGACCTTGCTCTTTCCTCAGACATTCATAAAAGGGGCTCACGAATGATGACTGATGCCAATACAATAAAAGAAACGATTGGCTGGATGGATGAAGCAAGATAGTCTTGCTGTGACGTCGGTGGCGTCGCGGGTGCAGGAAGTCGATGAACGGCCAGTGTTGAGATAAAAACAGCCCCCACTCCCATCTAAATTCCATTAGGATTGATTTGAGCGTTATGATCAAGATTCTTACAGGACCTGTAATCCAACCGTAAATATGACATTCATTCTAGATGGAAATATGCCCTTACCAAAGTGACCAGAGAAGAGAGCTTCACGCCAAGAGGTTATCTCTGGTATCCACCTATATAGGAGTAAGATTGCTGGTATGCGTCGCAGAGTCATTATTCCGGTGGTTAAAACTGCTAAGCGCCAAGGCGTTATCCCAAGGGCGGGTATGTTGAATGAGTCGAAAGGTAGCCAAGCTCCAATGTACACAAAACAACCACAGTTCAACACAAGATCGACCACAGATGCAAAAACCTCTCCTTCAGTGTGGACGTTGAAATCGCCATCCCATGAAATAGCGCTACCTACAAGACGAAGACGACCATCAGGATTTTGGATTTTATGTGCAAAATTCGTCACAAACCTGCAGCAAAGGCAGCCAAAAGATCGTCACTTCCGACAGTACTGACAACTCCAGTTATAAAGATTGCGAGTGCGAGGTACTGTGCAACGTAAGATTCACGGTCAATGTAGCCATGTCTATGTGAGAATTTCATGAGATGTGAAAATATTATTCCTTCAACAGAGATTAGTGTCCTAAATTTTGGAATCAGTGATATTGAGCATACCCAGTAGAGCCCCAACAACAACACCAAGGATGACTTGATCTGAAGCAAAAACACAATAAAAATAGTTACGAAGAACACAATTGAACATACGAACATAGCCAGCCGATGATAATCCAATGAGTGAATGCGATTCCAGAAGTTGAATCCAACGTCAAGTACAGTGCTAGGGTCAGGAAAGGGTATGCAAGACCGTCGTTCGCAGCCGACTCTGCAGAAATCAATTGTCGCAAATTTATTGGTACATGAGTTCTGGCAAACTTCCCGCCTGGTTAAAAAATTAACATAGGGCAAAGAGTTGAATGATGCGCAGACGACTTGCCGACAATTGCAGCACATATAATGGGATCGGTGGGGGTTAAGCATGCAGAGATGGCTAAGCAGCTGATGAAATTCAATTGGGGAAATAAGGCACGGAGAAGCCCTACATCCCTGCAATGAGCGAGGGACAAGAATATTGAGTTGAGATACTCGCCTGCAACGATGACCCAACCTATGGCCATAGTAGGTAAGATCATTGCCAAAAGGCTCTTAGCATGCTTTGCCATGTAACTCTTGGGAAGTTCGACCCCAATGGCAAAAAGGCCAGTCGCCAAGACTATGCGCATAACCTCGAGGGTTATGGCGTCAGAGTGTTGGCTCCAGCCGCGAGGGTCAAAGACCCCAGCAAAATAGGGACCCATGAAGATACCAAAAAGAGTTCCGAGAACAACCTCGTTGACATATATCTGAAAAAGGACGGTTGCAGCCAACATAATTTGAAACAGAAGAAGAATGTTAGGCACCTGTTCTCGGGCAAGGAGAGAAAACATAGAAAACTGTTGATATTTTATCTGAGAAAGAAAGAGATTGTACGATCGCGAAAAGCTTACTATCACAACGAAGCCACCAAGACATATATAGGCGATGCCAGGACCGGTGACCTTGACAAAAAAACAACTTGGTGGAAGAAGAGTGCAGAAACAATAATGAACAGACTTCTGTGAGTTCCATAGAGGAGACAAGGAAAGGAGAGATGTCGATTTCAGAAATAGACCGTTCAAGCTTTCAAGGGCGGGCGGTCTGAGGCCTCTCCAAATAAGAAACAGCTCTAGATATGCCGTCACACATGTGACAGCCCCTGTTGTGTGACACTCAGCCCTCTCTTCTGACTTCAATGGCCGGTCATGGCAATCATTGCTCGTTCGTTCTGCTGGCAGAATTCCACATCCTTGAGGGCGCAAAACTCAAATATCAGTTTCCCCAACCCCTAGGTGTTGACGATGGGTATTTATCGCTCGAAAAACCCGCCTTTACGCCAATCTCATCTCTGTCCTGCTAGGGTTCTTGCCATGTCCATGCTTCCTGATGGTGCTGAAACCCAACTCGACGATTGGACTATCTTTTTTCTGAACCAAACATCTTTCAATACAATTTCGCCCGTACTTGCTCTTGACAGTCCTGAAGTCAAGTCTGCAGGCCTCCCTGGCGACGAGAACGATGGCCACATGAGCGACAAGCCAGGACTTTTGTGTGTCCTCAATCTAGTTCGAACCAAGCACGATAAATCTCTGGACCGGTAGGATCTCGTATGCGTCCCTCACCTTTGTGATTGACATTCCTAACATTCCCCAGCGGTGCTCAGGTTCTTGCATTGGCTATCTGTACCCGTCACCCTTTTATCCAAATTTTCAAGGTCAGTCCCAAATGATTTACATCCTTATCTTTATTTGAATCCTGTGATACCTAAAGCCCTTTCTGCTCCTTGCTCTCGACGACTATCTGCTGGATCCTTCCCAAGATTGCCTCGCCCGTCTATTCGACGCGGTCAACTCTATCGATCTCTCCGGTGCACCCATCTTAACCAGACACGAAAAATTGATCATGCGCTCTTCTGAGCGTAAGGATATTTTCGCTGAAAAGTTTGCACACATCACATCCCAGCAAGGTTGGGGCCAAGGAACTGCTTACCCAGGTTCAAGACCCGTTTTACAACACAAGTCCACAAATTCAAACGACTCCTATTCAAGCTTCGAAGAAGGCATTCTATTGAGAAGTAGGGATCGTAAAGGGCACCAGGATGATAGCACCAATCGAAAGAAGGAACCACGGATGAAAGAGCGAGAGGACGTAGAAAGTGCATCGACTGCCCAAGTCTCTCATCCCTCGAATTCCCCGTCGGATTCATCATTTTCGCTAGGGGGAAGCGCTGTTTGGGTTGGAGATGAGAGCGGTCTAGATCTTTTGTCCAAAGAAAAGGGCGACGCTGGCAGTGTAACATCCCACACGGGAAATAGCACACTTGTTGGTTCGTTGAAGAAACGAAGATCTACAGATGCGTCTTCATCATCGTCACAGGTTCTTAGTAAGGAGCTGCCTTATCGACCACCTACCTTGCAACATTTGCTACACGATCAGCACAAACGACATGGAATTGTGAAGGATACCCACTTTTATCACACCACAGTCGCATATAAGGAATACAACCTGCCTATAAATATGCCGTTGTCTACATTTCCAGAGGAAGTGGGCGATGTGAGTGCATATTTGTGTTGATGAGTACGAGAAGCTTGCACTGACCGCTTGCAGTATTCTCTGATTACCCTGATAAAAGTGTTTTCAGCGCAACAGGTGGTAGCAGGACCGGTTCATCCACATCTCCATACAAACGGACCACAGACTCATCCCATCATCGTGCTATTCAACGCACTTGTGACTGGGAAACGCATCATTTTCCTCGGTCATAGACGCCCCGCTGGGTTGGTTTCTAGCTTTGTGCTATCTGCTTGTGCTCTGGGGTCCGGATGCGGCGCTGTGTTAAGGGGTTTTATCGAGCGTGCATTTCCTTATGCAAATCTGAAAAATCGAGATGAATGGGAATCAGTGTACGTATTCTTCAGCAATCTCTGTCATTAGAAAACTTACTTCTTCGTTTGGTCAGCCCTGCATATATAGCTGGGGTAACCAACCCTATTTTTGAGACTCTGCGTCAGTGGGATCTTTTCCTCGACATCAGCACAGGAAGCGTCACGGTCGCAAAAGACATTCATTCAACCTATCCTCCCAATGCTACAATAGGGCTGGCGGGTCCCCTAATCACAAGATCTGGGACACTGAAAGCTGAATCATCTGTTGGGAGCGAGGATGATATATCAAGGATGGCCAAAGAGGGATCGAAAGACGTTAATAAAGACAGTGCTGATAAATTGTTCATTGACGACGTTCAGTTCATTTTTCTCTCTTAAGTTGTTCTCCCTGACTCAAAATTTATTTAGATCCGAGCGGCCATTGAGGATCACTTCGGCGAAAGCCTGGTTCGGATGAGGTTCACGGAATACGTGATTCGATTTGTTCGACTGGCTTCTCGCTACGAGGAAGAAAGTACAGGGTCAACTTCCTTCGGTTATCCCAGTGCACCTTTCATAGAGAACGGACGATCATCGAAACTAGGGAGTGGTATCGCATTCAACGACGAATCATCGTGTATGAAGGAGCTCGTAGCGAACGCTCACCGAATCGAAGCTTGGCGAAAAACAAATAGCTACCGGTATCTAGTGTTGGTGAGTTGGGAGGTATCATTGTGATAAATCGTTTCATTGACGTTTCTTCAGGACTATCCCAAACTCCAAGCCAATAGCTGCATCAGAGGGTTCGATGTTCTCCATCAATTATTCCGACTCCGCCACACAAAGAATATGTCAGATGCGGAAGCACTCTGTATAATGCGCAGTCTTGCAGATGGTGTAAAAACGTACGATCAAGTGGTCGAAGTAAGTCTAACTTGGGGACGATGCTAGTTCGATGTTTATCTGCCCGGTGCTGAAAGGCAATGCTTTCTTTTTATCAAAGCTTCTAGCCTCGCTACCCCATGGAGGGGGTCTTATGTATCTCGGGTTTTCCCTTTTCCATCAAAAAGAGAGCATCCGTGAACACACGGTTAATCTGTTTGACCAGCTGCGTGGATATCCGGTGAGTCGGTGGATCGAAGACAGGAAGACAAGTTACTGAGTGGTGACGGTTAGGTTGGCGTGCTGTTTCTCCAGTCGTTGAATCACTTCCAGCGCTATGCTTATGTGCGACAAGCACACGCCAAAGAAAGGCGGATTAATGCGGCAGAACAGTCGAACACCCGGATCCCAGCTGGAAATGCGATGGTGCAGGTTAGTAATCAGCCCAACCTGTAACCTGACACGATTCTGCCGGGGGGGGGTCGGGGAAGCGAGAGACCTGGGATGGATGTAAAATAGAGATGTAAATTAGCAAGAAATGTAGGAAACAATGTGGAACTGGACTGAGGAGCGTTTCAGGTTTATGAGCGAGTGATGGCAACAGATTCACATGACGGGGCAATGTGACCGAGAGAGTCTGGAGAAGACGGTCAAGATTGACCGCAGTGTGTCTTGACGACTTGCAGTATTTACATCTTCATCCATCCCAAACAGCCGAGCATGTCGCCTCAGGGCTGTGTCAAAGACATATAATAATCTTCTTGGTCATCTCGTCTGCCTTTGTCCTTCTTCTTCTTCCATCTCGTCTCCATCTCTCTATGCATATTCCCTTCTTTTTCTTTGTATAATATCTCTTATAATGGCAAATAAACCTCTCGACTCCACAACACCCGCAACCCTCCAGCGAGGAAAGGCTTGTCTCCGATGCAGGTATGTCTTCACCAAGCCTCCCTCATTCCGCTATGATCTCATTCGTCTTCTAGAAAACGCAAGATGGTACATCCCTTCATTTTCATCCTTTCCTTCTTCCACCTCCTCACCTTCCTTTAGCGCTGTGATGGCCAGAAGCCCTCCTGTCAACAGTGTACCCGCGCGAAGAAGTCCGATGGTTGCGAATACGATGATGGGAAGGGCAAAACCCGCACCCAGATACTCCGTGAAACCGTCGCCAAGCTCGAGCAGAGGATAATGGAGCTAGAGGATCCAGAGTATATCTCTCCTTCTGTAACACTATTCGATCCCCACTTCCATTCGCGTTCCAACTCCTCTTCATCATCATTTGGCTCACCCGAGAGTTCATATCTATCGGCCTCCCATTCCCCTTTCCCCTCTGGTTGGTCCTGTCATCTTCCTTTCATCCATTGAATTGACTTGGATCTTTCTTTAGAACCCTCACCAGCTTCACCTCCAGCAGCATGGGACCAAATACAAGTGCGAAGAGTTCATTGCACCTTTTTTGTCGTTCAAAATGTTGACCTGTACCTTCAGGGCATGCCATCTCCTCCCTCCGTTTCTTTCGCACCCGAACTCTACTTTGATGACCAAAACTCGCATCTGCATCCTCCCGCCGAACTCGCTCAAATCCTGTAAGAATTCTTTCATTCTCTTTCACCACTTTATTCTCTAAAATCCGTTGATCCATAGCTTGGATATCTTTGCGCCCCACAGTCGACAATGTGGACTTGAAATTCATATCGGGAGGCTTCGGGAGAGTCTGACTCTTCCGGCATCTGAACAGCGGCATCCTGTGTTCATGAATGCCATCTACCTCTGGGCATGCTTCATATCGCGGCCTGGGCCTCTAAGTCAGCACGAAGGGCATTACTTGAAGCACTCTCTTGACGCCTTGCCTGAAGCACTCCGCTGTCCCAATAGGACTATAGATGTCATACAAGCCTCTTGCCTACTCTCTTTGTACTTTCTTGTCAACGGCCGTTGTTTAGAAGGAAGTTACCATGCCAGTGCCGCAGCATCGCTATGCATGCAAATAGGTCTCGGAGGAAAACCATCTTCTGAGATTCAGCAATGTTTGATCGATGGCATTGACTCCGATCTAAAGCCCACAATGAGCGACCTTCGTGATGGAGAACGGATACTTGCTTTTTGGCAAGTATATAATCTGGATCGATGTTGGTCCGTCGTCCTTCGCAAACCTTGGGTCATCCTTGACACGTCAAATCCACGACATTCCATCTACTGTCCATGGCCACAGGAAATTAAAGACTATGAAAGTGTTAGTGCAGTCTTCTCCCTCCTAACGTTTATACGATCATTTATCATTTATTGTCTCTCTATAGGGTCATATTGACACTGTCGCTAGTGTGCCAACTGTGGATTCCTTCCTGTCTGGATCCGTCACCGCGAGTAGTTTCTCTGTCCCGGCACTCCGTGTGAAAGCATCTGCATTGTTCGCCAGAGCCGACCAGATAGCCAACAGCTGGGGTGCCAGTAAGTCATCTTGATCCTCTCTTTAAGAATTGCAGTCTCATATGTTCATTCTGTAGAAAAAATGTCTTCGAATATCGATGAAGAGATTCGGACGCTTGAACATGCCATCACCCTCTATTTATCTACTCTGATGCCTATGGATCAGCTGGATGTTGTTCTCCCGGACGAAAGACATAGTCTTATCATGGACCATACACTCGCACAATGTGCTATCATCTATCTATATCGACCATTTGCGTTAGATGATGCTATGGCCTTCGATAAAAGTTCTCGAGCATCCAGGGCATGTATATCCATCATCAAACATATTTCTGATCAAGATTTCCCATTCCTCGAGCCCATCATCGGAGTAAGCTTTTATCAAACCCCCTCTTTTTGTCGTTCTCTCCTCATTTTCGTTCTTTCTCCATTCCAGCCTTGCTGGTGGTCTGTTGCGGACATTATTATCAGAGATTTGGACACCCTCGAGAACTCTTGGCCACTGGTGGATCACAGCGAGACACGAAACGAACTCAGCATATTGCTTTATGCAATGAATAGTCTCAGCAACCGTTTCCCGGTCGTTGGTAGGCGTTATCAGGGCATCAGATATGCGTCATACATACTAAGTTCCCTCTAGGTCCAGCAGTTTCCAAGCTTCAGAAGCGTTTGGCTTCCCAATGAATTTTGATCACACAGCATTGAAACGTACTCTTCATGGCATTATTTTTGAGCCCTTCCTTTTGCTCCCTTATTTTCCCCACCCTGTTGCTCATGGACAATTTATACACGGACGAAGGACTTCCAAGTAGACCTATCACCTTCTTTTTTGGACTCATACGATTTTTTGGACGTTTTCAAACCCTTTTCGTTGATCTTACTTCATGACAAGTCACGATGCGTTTTCTTTCATTCGAACGCGAGATCACGGACTCTGCACTTTTCTCCCAAATTCGATCCACATTCCTTTGGACAATTTTTTCTTTTCCCTTCCTAGCATACAATTGTTGACCTTCAAACGGACGGACCACCTTGGACATTGGCCTCACATCATCATCTGTATTCCATGTAGCCCACATTCCTTTTCCCTTCTTCATGGACGCTTTCGAGGACGTTTATTTCTTGCTGCATCCAAGGATTGCCATCTAGTCGGACCTGCTTTCTAAACACAACACACACTGTATCTTTAGTATTTCACCCTTATCTAGTACATAGTAACATTCGTTGTATATCCTTAGCATACATAAAAATACAAGTACGTACAGTCGCGGACAATCAAACTCAACCAATAGGAAAACAGGGGAAAACTCGGTCCCATTTGCATTTATTATGATTTTTTTTGCAGAATCTTACTCAGAATGATGAAATACGTCGAAAAACACACCTCCGAAGTTTTTCCC
>JAHXRV010006756.1:0-31640 GCA_019904355.1 Psilocybe tampanensis
AGCATAGTAGAAAATAGTGGCAGACTTTACAGTTTAATGCAATTCTACTTAGTACACATGCAAACGGAGGGACGACTATGTATAATGCAAGCCCATAGATTTTGCAGTTATTTGAGGTAAGATTAGGTTTTACATATGTCATGGAATTTTCCATTTTACTTGCTCGGGCAGCTCGCCCGTGTACTCTTGAGGAGCTCCAGGAGCAGCAGCGAGGCGAGCATCCATGGCAATCTGCCCTTCCTCATCATCTTCATGGGCCTCGTCTCCATCATCGAAGTCCACGTCAGCACCGACACTATCTCCCAGTCATGCCCCTGCACCATATTTGCTGCCTCCGAAGAGCTCCGAACGCAAACACCCTCGCCTGGGCTCGCACTCGAAACTCTTGCTCGTGCCGGGCTTGTGAACGCCTCGCTCTCGGTTTTCTTCACCTGCGCGTATCGCGAGTTAAAGTCATGTCGATGTTTATCCCTCCTGGCATCCACAGGACACCGACATCTGTGCATCGCACATCGAGAAGACTGGGGGTGACGAAGAACACTCCCGCTTCCCAGTACCCGCACTCGCACCCACACAGCTGACACGTCGAGAAAATGCACATATGCGAACGGGTGTCTGGATGGCCGAGAGGGTAATTGGATAAGCTGTGATGGGCTCTGGTACGACGGTATGTCCTTCTTTCCGACCCTCTTTCCTCCGTCATGCATTCGTCCATCCGTTCCCACTACTCATGCTGGCCCCACCCCTCCTCCCACACCCTGCCTACATGCCGCCTACACAACACCACCGCATCTGCCCCCGTTTTCTCCCCTCTTGAACGAACGACGACAAACTCGTTTTTTGGGCTGGTCCGCTCATCCACTCCCTACTGGTAGCATCGCTCCTCTACCTCCACCACCTCCACCCATCTCGCCCGTTATCCTTTCTCCCGTTCGTTCTACGATGATCATAAATCAACGTGTGTTCAGTTCTTGTTGAAGGACCGCTCTCCGTCGGTTAGCTCTAACGCTGATGATGGCCTTGATGTCAATGGGGGTTATTTTGCGCTTGTGGGGTCGTCACAGGGGCGATGTATGACGTGCCGGCGAAGGACATAACGATCATATAGTGGGAATATAGTCATGTGTGATAATTCAACACGAATCAGAATAAAATCCGTTATCAGGCATCTTCTATCTGTCCTTCATCAAGATACGCATTCTATACTCATTTTATTGCACAATCTCGACTTCACCTTCCCCCAGGATGGACGACTGCCTGCTGACAATCTTCGAGACCATCACACAACGAATGCCGGATCCAGCTTGCCGCCGTATTGACCTCGGGAGGATCCCCATCGACCGAAGACCCCTCGATGACATTCGTGCCGTATCGCAGGTGTGCCGACAATGGAGGGAGTTGTCAATTGCCTCGCCATGGATATGGGCGAGATCCATCGATCTGGATGTCGAGCCGCATGGCCTACGAAGAGGACAGTGGATGGAGGAGGTCGTTAAACGAGCAGGATCGGCACCACTCCGAATTTTTGGACACGTTTCCTGAATCCTGGCCAGAGGACAAGCACACGACGTTCAATACTCAGGCTTTCTTTATTCGCCTTTTGGAAGAATGGGAAAGAATAGAAGAACTCTCGATCGTAATCTACGGCTATCATCCCATCCCGGACGCCATCCAGAGTCGCTTTCTCTGTCGGGCACCCATACTCAAAGTGTTTGATGTCCACCTCGTGAACCAGAGGCACAAGTACTTTCTTGAAACCCTCGAGTCTGGCTCATCGCAGAGCCTCTTTGGCGGTTATGCGCCAGCATTACGGACATGTTTTGCGCCGCGCATGGCCTTCAAGCTGGATTCATCGTGGCTTCCTAACATTGTTCGAATTGCAGTCCGAGCAACGGGTAACTGGCTCACCATGAACGAGCTATATTCCCTCCTGCAGCGGACGCGCATGCTCCGGGAATTAAAATTTGAAGCAGAGGTACTTGAAAGTATAACTTCTTCGGATGGAAGTCACACCAAAAGAATAGATCTCCCCAACTTATCCTCTATCTCTCTACACGTCCATCCCGACGACAGCATCAGAATTCTGGACTACCTATCTCCAGGGAAGCTTTCGGTCTGTGCCATCCGGATCGTCGAGTATTACCCCGGAATGATTCCTTCATTTAAAAAAAATCTCCCTTTTTTTATTTCGAATTATTTTTCCTCGAATCTACCCACGCATGTTCGCGTGGTCATCGAGAGGACAGATCTTTACTTCTCAGATATTCCAAAGCACCCGCACAAGAACCCAGTTTGCAACTTGAATTTGGAGATAACCAGATCGTACATCGGAGGGGATGTTGCAACCCTGACACGGAACGGCGAAAGCGTCATACCTTGTGCGCTTGATGCAATTGCGGCAGCGTCTACGTTTGGAGGGAATCCCGGTCTCTTCAACTCGGTGACCGCATTAACGCTGGACATCTGCAATCCCGCGCCCGGCCTACTCCCCAGTATGCGCTCGCTGCTCGCGTTGTTTCCTCACGTTCAATGTATCAGAACTGAAGAATGTTTTGCTCACTTCCTTGGGCCAGTGGCTTGTCCGGATCAACCGCCAGCTGATAATGACTACCCCACGCAGCCGCTATTCCCAAAACTCCATACTTTGTATTTGGCCGACCCCAAATACGACCACTTCGGGAGGGTTATCTCCGGCCCTACCGAACTTCTCATACAAAGAAAGAAAATGGGTTTTCCAATCGCCAAATTCGATCTTACGACCTGCAGTCACTCATACTACGCACGAGACCTTCGTGATCTGGAGCAAATCGACGGGTTGGAGGTCGTTTGGAAGGGAGAGGAAGGGGAGACGTGTACGTATGTCTGTGGAAGTGGAAATCCGGAACGGCTGAAGGGAATCTTTTTAGAGACTTCTGCGATGTGAAAACAACTCTATTGGAACTATGCTTAGTATTTCAATTTTTTACCGTCTCTCCCTGGTCGCTATCGCTGTTTCATTGTGCAAAACTGTCTTGATACCACTTCGGAGAGATAGCCACACCCGGCGCTCCGATCTAAAATAGGATTTTCAACTGTTGAGGGTCGCCGCTCCCGCAAACATAACTGCATATTTCCTCGGCCCCCGCTTCCTTGAAGCTACCTGCAGACAGTTTCTTCCAAATCACCTCCAATCCACCGACGTCCTCGAGGGCAGTGAGATCGTTGACCTGTCTCAACCTGGGCTTGGAGGGAAAGGTCGTCAAATCAAGTGTGGAGACCGGGAAACCAATGGTCTTCCTGTGTTTGAGGAATTCAATGAACCCTTTGAAGGTATTCGGGTCGTATTTGGGCCAGTTGGTAGCGCACAGGGTGTGGAGTTTCGGGAAAAGAACGTGGTGGTGATGATGGCGGTGGTGTTGGGAATCCGGGGCACTGCCGGGGGCCTCGCCGTGATGAGCTAGGTCCAAGAGATTTTTACATGAATCATCGTCGGTTGTCATAGATTGGACGTTTTCGAACATGGTGAGCATCGAGTAGAGGGTCGGGAATGTGTTGCTTCTGATTTGTTCCAATACAATCGCGATTTCGGTGATAGATCGGTAGTGGCATGGATTCCGAGAGAGCATGGATGACTCTACGAACGCGCCCATTAAGCAAGTCATGACAGCGTCCTGGTCGACGTGTTCCTGCAAGTTATAGTGGAAGAAAATTAAGAAGGTTGGCCCGCCATCCAAAGGGGCGGAGGCTATGGGCTTGGTGAGATCGCTGAAATTGAACACATGGCGACCGAGCCTAAAGCGAACCTTTGTGGATGCATTAGACGTGAAATAGCTTGAGATGAAGGACGGCAGATATTTCGCGAATGTCTGCAAAACATCGGGATCGCGGACCAAAATCTCTTGGTGGCCGAGATCATGAACACCGAGACGAAAAAAAGAGAGCTTGTGATGTTTGATATACGTCAGGATCTTGGAAGCGGTTCTGGGACTACTGTTAATTTGGATATGAGATAACGTCGGAGGGTCGGCATTGAAATTATTGGAATAGCGGGAAGACCCAGTATTTGAAGGAAATGCACCGAATATAGTGAACCTCTGAAGGCATGGGGTGTGTTGGAGAAGCACTACCATATCTTGGAATGAGATTGGCGCAGTCGTAGTGGTGTGAAGTGAAAAATTGCGGATTCTGGAAAGCCAGGGGGAGTCCATCCTGATGGCCACATTGTCCAGTCGAATATCCTTGAGAGAGGGTGCGTGATCTGAGAAGAGGCGTTCTTCCAACAACCCACTGGCAGAGGGGGAAGTGTTGCCAGTGAGCGATATAAGATTGAAATGACCCGCAAATTTGATATTGAACGTCTTGAGAATGGGTGCCCGGGAAAAAAACCGGCTGGTGATGGTGCTCGGAATCCTCTCTCCAACGATGACGATTGATACTCTTTCTATCCTTTCCAATGACTCAAATACTCGCAGAAAGAAAGCCTGTGAGTCGAACTGCGCCTGCGCGGGAACCGTTCTTGGATTTACAACAACCTTCCCAGTGACCCAAAGGGGTACCGATCCTCCTGCTCTTCTGAGAACCTCATCCAACCATTCAATCCGTCTTGGGCCATGTATCTCGACGCCCATATCAACTACCCTCCCCCAGATCCATGGCGACTGGATCAATAACTGCCTCCATCGCTGACAAACTTGGGACGCCGCTCGAATGACGACGAGGGGTCGATTTGTGTCTTGTTTGTATTCAGGGATTTGGGATGTGATTATGTCGAAGATGGTGAGGAGACAGTCTTGGTCCACCTTTAAAATGGGTGAAAGGTACATCGTTGCGACTTTCTAGATCATCGATTCCTATCGATTCAAATGGCATCTTTTCCAAAGGCCTGTTTTGACGGTCACGTGGCACGTTCTCAACTTGAACGACATCGGAATGTTAACGTTTTAACGTTGAACATCACCAGATCCCATTGGCGTTGAACGTTGAGCGACCGTTTGTCTCCCCTCGTCTCGGGAGATGGTACTTGCTTCGACATCTCCCAACGTCCGTTTGCCCCGGTTCTACCTCTGCCTCACTCCTCCCCTCGTCATACTTCTATGTCCGAACACTGCCGAGAACTTGCGTCTATGCATAATTCGAACACAAAGATGCGTGTGGCCAGTGGTATTTGGATGACGGTATGTGTGTTCTCTCCCGTCGCCAAGCCAACTCTCTTTCCCTCTATCTCATAGGCTTGTTGGGGCCGGGTTCGCTCATTTTCTCCCAGCTAGTAGTATCGTTCCTCTATCCGTCTCGCCCACTATTCTTTCTTCCGTTCGTCCTAACGTGCCGTTAAAGTGAACATCGCCTCTTTTTGGATGTCCATAGGTCCGTTACCTTGTTTTTGAAGGTTTGTCTCGCCGATGTGTCCTTGTTCTTGGGACAATTCTGATGTCTCAACCCCGTCCACTCTCATCATATTCATATATCTAACCTGAATCTATCTAGAATATCACTTTCAACTTATCAGGATCGCCACTCCCACAAATATATCGACAGGTCTCCTCCAAGCCGGATTCCGGTACCACTCTCCTCCAAACCACCTCCAATCCTCCAACCTGTTCAAGTTGACGGAGGTCCCGTGCATCATATGATCTGGGACCATGCGTCAAGTCAAATCGGGTGACAGGAAACCCAATCCGCTTTCTCTCCAACAGAAACTGCGTGAGAGGAGGAGGAGGTCCTTTCGAGTAGTTCGAATCTCGGCACGTCAGATACACGGTATGCAATTTAGGGAACAGGACGTGGTGCGCACCACTGCCGCGATCGGAGTCACCACATCCCGTTTCACCGGTCGTACCAATCTTGATCGTGTTCCAAAGAATTTGAACCGACAGTTCGTTGAGCACGATAGATCTCACGTGGTCGAAAACGGCGAGAAAAGCGTAGAAGTGTGGGTACAGCGTCGCGCTGATTTGTCGATCATACTTAAGTATAGAAGACAGGACGATGTGTCTGATTGACGCGAACAACGGCCGTTTGGGGTCGCTGTTCACGTTCAGCGTCGAGGCCTCTACGAACGTGTCGAGAAGAGACGTGGTGAGAGCGTCCCCGCACATATTCTCATGGGAGGGATATCCCGAGATTCTCGTCCGAAAGCTTCCAGGACCAATAGGATTCCTGTCAGAGTAATAGTCGGAGTCGTCACGGCTTTCTGCTGATGAGCTAGTGGTGCGGGTGGTGTTATCGCACAATTCGAAGCATCCTGGAGATATATCGAGAATGACTCCAATAGACCCTACATTCCTGGTAAAATAGCGCGCGATGTAAAGCGGGAGAGTTCGCCTTAATAGTGGCACGGCATCCCGATCCGAAGCTTCAGGATATCTGTTGTCGACATTGATATCAAAACAATGGAGAATGGCGCCGGGGGATGCATAGCTCAAGATTGCTGCGGTTGGCACGAGATCGAGGCCTGAAATACGAACATACGACAAGCTTGGACCCTGTCGTGCAGTAATATATTCGTTGAAAACTTCAGGGAGGGATATTGCAGGTTCATTGTGCGGCAGTATGAGCGAGAAATGCTCGAGGGAGCGTGTGTTCCCGAGCATGCCAAGGATGTCGCGGAGGGACATCCAGGATGGGACGTCGATCTCACGGATGTTGGAAAGCCAGGGTGCGTCTGTTCTGAACGCCAACTGCTCAGCATCTATGGCGATGAGCGATGGAGCGTAATCAGCAAAGAGTGTCCGCCCTGACTCAGCCGCGCTGGAGGGAGTGGCAGGGGGAATAGACCCAGGTGCAAAAAATAATTTTCCAAAGACGCCGTGAAAACAGACCTCAAACAATGTGAGGATAGGCGCTCGGGAGGCGAAACAATCGAGAATACACTCCGGGATCTGCTTGGACCGGCGACGAATGGTAACAGAGAGTTTCTCTACCCTCCCCCACGAATCCAACAGCAACTGTGTGAAGAACGCCTGCGAGTCGAACTCTGATTTAGAGGAGTTGTCTGGACGGCGACAACATTCGATCACGTCGCCTGTTATCCAGAGGGGTGCCTCGGATCCCGCTCGTCTGCGGACCTCCTCCATCCAGAGTCCCGATCTTCGCACCGCCCAAGGTTTCTGACTCGGAACGCCGAAATCGATGACTCTTCCCCATAACAAATGAGAGGCAAGGGTGACCTCTCTCCATAGCCGACACACCTGGGATGCGGCTCGGATGTCGTTGAGCGGTCGATCGTCGGCCCAGACATAGTTACGAGGCATATGCGATGTGAGGTGGTCGAAGATTGTCAAGAGACAGTCGTCATTGAGAGCGATGGCGCTTGGTGATACAGCAGGCATGGTGGAAGTATGCTTTTACCTGTCGAAGACTCGAAGTTGTGTCGACGGTATGACGAACAGTTTTCAAAATTGGCCAGGAACCACATTGTCTCACGTGGTCTTGGTCCGTGCATGAATTAGGACTTAGAGGAAACATAACAGGAGCTTTTTAAACCCAGAAGAGGATGTCTCGAAGGCACGCTGACAGAGAGCTATATTTTAGAAACATGAAATACAACAGCCAATTACTTAGAATATAATATTTAACCGTTGGGGGTCGCCACTTCCGCATATATAACTACAAACTTCATCGCCCTCCTCACCTTTCAAGCCATTCACCGGTCGCTTCCAGAGTACCTCCAAACCATCGACGTGCTTGAGAGCACTGAGATCATGCACTTCGTTCAACCTCCAGGGCAAGGTAGTCAGATCAAGTTTGGCGACAGGAAACCCAACTTTGTTCCTGTCCTCGATGAACTTGATGACATTGGTGCAGTTAATACCGCCAGATCCCCAGCGGACAGTCAGACGTATGGTGTGCAATTTTGGGAAAAGGACATGGTGTGGCCGAGTGGCAGCAGGATCGCCCTGGATATCACACGCCAGAGCCGAAATGATCTGACAAGAACAGTCGTCGGTGATCAACGACTGGATATTTTCGAACAGCGCGAGCATCGAGTAAAGGCTCGAAAATATGGTGCAGCGGACTCGTGCCTCGAATGTTATCGTGAGTTCATTCACAGATTTGTAGGGGCATGAATTTTGAGAAAGCGCAGATGCTTCCAGAAACGCTCCCATCAGACAAGTCATGAGGGCATCCCGATCAACGTCGATCCGTAGTTCATGATCGACGCAGATGGAAAAGGTTGGGCCGCCAGAACCGGGGTTGCTGGGAGAAGTTGGAAAGGGCGCCGTAACATCACGCAAATTGAACTTGTACGGACCGAGCTTTAAGAAGAGCTTTTTCGCCGCATTTGCTGTGAAGTAGCTTGCGATGAAGGACGGTAGATTCGTCGAAAGGGAGGGCAAAGCATCGCGATCAATAAGCTTCGGGCGAGCATCCACCATCATGATGCGAAAAGCAGAGAGTTTGCCAGGTTTAACGTACTCGAGGATCTTGGAGGTGAATCCGAGACTGGCGGCCATTTGGATATAGGTTAGCGTCGGAGGGCCGGCATTGGGATCGGGCGAAAGATCAGGGGAATGGAGGGACGGCCCAACACTTGACGGATATCCGCCAAATAGTGTGAAACTCTCGAGGTACGGTGCGCGTTGGAGAAGGATCAAGACATCTTCGATGGAATGATGTTCCATGGTACTGCTGGAAAGAGTAATTTTGCGGATTCTAGAAAGGCATGGGGAGTCCATCCTCATGGCCAGATTTGTTGTGTGGATATCCTCAAGGGATGGAGCGTAATCCAAAAAGAGGCGCTCTGACGACTCAGGTTGGAGAGTCTCGGACAATACAGGTGTACGGCAACCTAGAAATTTGACATGGAATGTCTTGAGAATGGGTGCTCGCAGAAGGAATCGGCTTGAGATAGTACTGGGGATCGTCTCGCCTCTGATAACAACCGAGACTCTTTCTATCCTTTCCAACGACTCGAACAATCGAAGGAAGAAACCCAGTGAGTCGAACCGCAATGGATCCACTGTTGGACGTACAGTAAACTCTCCGGATACCCAAAGGGGTGCCAATCCGGCTCTTCTAACGACCTCTTCCATCCATTTGATCCTTCTCGTGCCATAGCGCACAACACCCAGATCGACTACTCTTCCCCAGATGCGTGCGGATTGCATCAATAACTGTCTCCACTGCCGACAAACTTGCGAAGCAGCTCGAACGACGTCAAGTGGTCGATTTGTGTCCGAGGTGCAGTCCGGCATTTGCGATGCTAAAATTTCGAATATTGTTAGGAGAGAATCATAGTCGACCCTTGAGATAGGTGAAGTGGACATTGTGTGGGTCCTTTTCGAGGTGGAAGCATTCAAGGAAGGTGAAAGGCCTCACGGTCCGAAACAACATGAGAACACGTGATCACGAATATTTCTCAGTTTTCCGATATCGCCCCTCGGGAGCAAATTGCGAGCGTCTAGCCAACCTACATACGGTATTTCTCTATACCAGCCTTGCTAGGAGTCGGAACCGAACCACCTACGTATATTGACCTCCGTCCGATTAGCCTGGGCGACCAATGGCAGTGTCGCAGCGTCGTTTTGACAATGTTTCGAGCATGTTTCAAGGGAGTTTTGCTTCGATTAGAGTCATAAAAATACCAAGACACACCAGAATGAGGTGTAATTCGACGACTCTGCATACTGTAAGTAACGTGATGCGCTGTTTAAAAAATTCCCGTCTAGAATATTCCTTTCAACCTTTCGCGTTCGCCACTTCCACAAACATATCGACAGATCTCCTCCGAGCCGAATTCTTGTCTCGCTCTCTTCCAAACAACCTCCAACCCTCCAACCTTCTCAAGCGGACGAAGGTCCTCCGCATAGTGCGATCCAGCACAACGCGTCAAGTCAAATCGGGCAACAGGAAACCCAATCCTCTTCCTCCACAAGAAGAATCGCTTGAAACCCGCACCTTTCTGGCCCCGATGGCTCCCTCTGGAGAAGCGGCCTTTGTACGAGGCCGGGATTGTGTCGAGATACACGGTATGCAACTTGGGGAAAAGGACCGCATGGTCGCCGGGCCACGTTCTGCCACTCCGAATTTTGACCGCGTTCCAAAGAATGTGGGATGAAAGTTCGTTGATCAAGATGGACTGGACATGGTCAAACACTGAGAGCATCGAGTATAAGTGCGGGTATAGCGCGAGGTTGGTTTGCCAATTATACATATGTGTGAAAGACAGCTCGATTTGTGTGACTGACTTGAACGGCTGTCGGCCTTCGCTGTGAGCCAGCGTCGATGCGTCTACGAACATGTCAAGAAGCGATGTGGTGAATGGATCCCCGCAGTTATCAGCATCGCTGGAGAGATATTCCATCGCAATGTTAAAGCCCCCAATTTCGCTTTGTTCTCGGGCAAGATTATCGCGAAATGCAACCGATCGCGAATGGATGGTAAGAGAGACTTCGGTTGATGGATTCAAGGAAAAATACCGCGAAATATAGATAGGAAAAGCCTTCTTGGATGATGTAAGGGCATCCACTTTGTCATAGTCCGTGAATTGGTTGTCGACCTTTATCCTAAAAGTACGGAGGACGCCCGGTGATGCATAGTTCAAGATTGCGGCAGCAGGGGCGAGATGGATCCCCAAGATATTAACAAATGACAGGGTTGGGCCTTCTTGAGCCGTATAGGAAGGGATTTTTTCATCAGTCATAGAACAGGGGAATCTGTCCAGCGAGAAACGTTGCAATGAGGGTGAATGTCGGAGAACGTCGAAGATAGCTTTTAAGGACATCCAGGAGGGGATTTCGATGGCACGTACGTTGGAAAGCCAGGGTGAATCGGGTCTGAACGCCAAGTTGTCCGTATTTATTGCTACAAGCGACGGAGCGTAATCAGAAAACAGCTTCCGTGATGATAGGATCCGACTGAATGAGGGGAGAAAAAATAAGCCCATCACACCAACAAGCGCAACATCGAACACCTTGAGGATGGGCGCTCGGGAGCCAAAGGATTCCAAAATAGGCTCTGGGATTGAGCTGAGGCGGATGATAACCGAGAGCTTTTCTATCCGCTCCCACGAGCCCAACAGTTGAATGAAGAACGCCTGTGTGTCAAATGACAATGCAAACAAGTCGGTGGCAGGGTCCATGACATCTCCTGTTATCCAAAGGTGTGCCGATCCAGCTCGCCTAACGACCTCCTCCATCCACTCTCGGCGTCGTGGCCCATGATTCTTGACATCCAAATCGATGACTCTCCCCCAGATCGAAGGTGATGCAAGCAACAGCTCTCTCCATTGCCGACACACCTGGGACGCAGCTCGGATGACGTCGAGTGGCCGACTTTCGGCCTTGTTGTAACGGTTAGGAAGATGTGATGTTATGATGTCAAAAATTGTATAGAGGCAGTCGTGGTCAAGAGTGAGGCGGTCGGTGCTTGGTGCGGTGGGCATGGTGGAAGTTTGGGTCAAAGAGTTGTGTTCGAGTTCCAGTGACCATCACGCTCATCACGAGTCACTATTACCTCAGACTTTCGGTCTGAACCGACATCAGGGCTTACAGCGTTGACCGCTCTTGAAAGCTTTGAATGTTCAAGGGTCCCAAGAGGAACCATCGAGGACCTCAAGGAAACTGGAGGGTAAGGCAAGCAACAGCGCCCTCCATTGCCGACATACAAGTCATCAACCAGTTTTATCTCAATTTTATCTGATAAGATTCCGTGATAGTACGTCACATGACCGTCATGTTCAATTCGAAAAATTCGACTTTATCAAACACAAATTGTTCTGCCACCACATTGCACAAAGATTATACGGATTATACCTTCACTCCTACAGTTCCTCTACAATGTCGACTCTTCACTTCTCTCAAAGCTTGACCTTGACTCGTTCTTGATGACTGCCCGAGCCACGTTCAGTCTTCGAGAAACAGACTCACCCGTCGACGGCTCATGGTCGCAGTCCACTCAACGGTGCATTCAACTTGCACCTGGCAGCAATCCCCGGTCCTAGGTATATCGTAATGAATCACTGTCAACGCGAATTCTGACATCCCATTTGTTGATGCAGAAGCACCATTGCAGTCAGGCTGTAAAATGGACGAGCACTGGCAGAACTGCATTTCAGACGAGTCGACAATTGTGGCGAACTCTCGAAGGACCGATGACGCAGACGTCTTATAACAAAGATCTAATAATAGCCATCAGACAAACTATATATTCTGGGGGCTGTCCAATGTCGTCGCCAGTACAACCTTGACCCCGAACCACAACCACAACAAGCATCGATGCCAACGACTCCTAGCTTCGTCACAGTGCCCGTGTACGACCTCGCGCGCTCCAACCAATCGCTCTCTTCTCTTCTCGCTCAGTCAACAATCTCCTCCGTCCAAAGCGCCGCTGACACGCTCTATCCCACCACGAAGCACTTGCACTCACACGCCAAAAATCTACGTGTGTGCGAACACGAATTCACGAAGGAGGACCTTGATCGCGTCGCCGAGTGTGGGAGGTTCCATGGGAGACCGAGTGATTTGTTTTTGAAGGTACGTCGTTGCGCTCGAGTGCATTCGTTTGAGTAATGCCACACATCGATCGCAGATGTACGGCGAAGTTTTGAGGACGTACGAAATCGACCCACTCGCCAACCTCGTCTCTCCTCCGATCGCCGCTGGGACAGGTGTCATACCTCTCACTATCATCAGCATGCGAGTCCTCGCTTCAACTTGGGATAGACTTAAATTTCGCTACTGACTAGATTGTTTACCTTAGCATACCAGACATCATGAAACACTACGCAGAGTGCATAATGCGAGCGGAAAAAGAGGTCTTCTTTGCTACTAGTGAGTGTTTATTGCTTCGTACGCGTATATCTCACACATTACCATCCGCCCGTAGACTAGTACGCATTCCGCCTACTTTATAAATGAGAATCTCATGTGCTATCCCTGAAGCTGGGAGGCATCAGCCGCGTCGAGCATCGTCTCAAACGCACTCCGCGAGCTCTCTCGTAGGGCGGGTGAAAGTGGCAGAAGGGTTGGTCAGTATTCTTGTTGGTCTTTATCGAGAACTTGTATCAACCTCACCGCCCTTTCCCCAGTCGTCAAAATCATGTACGATAGGGGGAACATCAAGCAGGTACGCACATCGACTTGTTTGTTTTTCGAAACCCCTGTAAGCGTCCTTCTTCTGCTCCTTCCCTCACGATAGCTATGCGACCCGCATCAAATCGTTCCCGTGTCTGAATATACAGGTATGCTTTCATTGGACATCGTGACAGCTTTCTCCTCCATCTCTAAGACGAATTACATCGATTCGATAGGCCCCGCCGTGCAACTCCCGCATCCCAATGAAATACCCAACGTGGATATGGAAGTTTGTAATTACCACCAGCCTTTGTTAGGTTCGTATTTTTCATCCCATGCTCGGGATCTCTCTCTTTCTTTCTTGTTCTAAATGCGTGTTGGGCTCTACCGTTGTGTGCACCCTCTTGTTGCCACGTTTGACTGATCAACTTTAATCACAAAAATATAGGGACGTTCCATGCGAAGTATGCCGTGGTGCGTATCTCGGTTTTGATAACCTTTCTGGCTCTGGTCTCCTCGAGAAATCCACAGAGCAAGACCTGCCAGATTTTCCACGACCTCAGCTTTCTTTCTGATCCTTTTCAATGCAGATTGACAGGAAGATCGCGCTACTCAGTAGTAATAACACGCAGGACAGGTAAGACTATATCATAAACTCGTTCGACTGAACTGATGATTTTCATTTCTTTTTGTTTCTGGTTCCTCCCTGCGCTATGTTTCTCTCAAACGTGAACTGCCAACGCAATTGAAAATCCCGTCATTCTTCACTTGTTTGCGAATAGGGTGAACATGGAGATGATGTCGCACATAGAGGTGGGTATTAAGATCGTCTTGAAATCATTTTTTTTCTTGTCATTCTCCTGTCTTCGAATCACGTCGTTTTTCGGTTTGATTGTGCAGACCCGAAATCCAATCTTTGAATCATCCTTTCAATCCACTCATGAATTTGATCTTTTAGGGTCCTATTGTCGATGCCTTCTATGAGATGGCTCTCCTCTCTTGGGCGCCGGCGGAGTTCAAGCCTCCTCTGCCACTTCTGGCCTGTTACCCACCCGCACATTCGCATTCGGAGTCCGAGGTAAAGGGATCTATGTTCGGTGTTGAACATCCATGGTTGGAACATGCCTATAAGGACATGGAGAACGATGGGATGGGGATGAGCGCATCCATGATGTCAAAGGAGGAGAGGTTGGCTCGGATCACCAAACGCTTGAGTGCGTAAATCCAAACCTTTAAACGGACAGGCTCTTTGTCTGACAATTTCGACCAAGACACGACCCTCCAACCAGATACCAAACCCACGCTCGTTCTCTCTGACAGTTCCGATATCGACGTGAACCTAGACGCCTTCAACCCATACGTCATCCACACACCACACGCACCCTGTCACATGGTGATGGTGAATCGCCGACCGACTGGCGGTTTGGACTACACCAACACCAACTGTCCGCAAGACGTCGCATGGCTTGCTGGGTTCGGGTATGCGCGTAGACAGGTGTTCATGTACGTTCACTCGATTTCTATGTGTACCACTTATCACTGAATTATGAATAGACAATCGCCGACGTTCAATGCGCCGCCTGTCGTTGAAGCCACGCTTGAAGCCGTCAGGAGGGGTGTAGAAGTGGTGTTGTATATCGACTTGGGGTATAACGATGGGGTTCGTACCATCCTCTCTCTTCATGTAAATGACGTTAATGACAACGAATCAGGGAGAAGCGTTACCCTTCCAAGGCGGGACAAACGAAGTCGTCGTCAAGAAGATGTTCAGCGAGTTGGAGAAAAAGCAGAGAAGTTTACTAAAGGTCTATTGGTATACCGGTACGTGCTTCTCTCTCTCTCCTGCGTTTACTCTACCAATTGAAAGAAATGCAAACAGGGAAGGACATGTGCAGACCCGTGAACGCGAGCAAGAAGATGAGGAACTGCCACGTCAAGCTCATGATCGTGGACGGGCAGGTTGGGATCATGGGGAATGGGAACCAGGGTGCGTCTCGGAACGAGTCTGCTCGGAGGGTTTGCCGCTAAGATGTGGAACGTAGATTCGCAATCGTGGTTCCACTCGCAGGAAGCGAACGTCATGATCGACTCTGCGCAGATATGTGGAGAGTGGATGGATGCTATCAAAGGCAAATCTTTTTTTTTTTGTATTTAATGAAGCTATCACGCTGAATAAAAAAATAACGATTACAGCGAATCAAAATACCCATCTCTTCGGCCGCGTTGATGGAGAAGACGGGATCTGGCGAGACCCAAAGGATGGGAGTCTCCTAGAAGATATGGGGTCTACCAAAGCTGGCGGCATAGGAGCGGTGGCGAAGGGACTGGTGGATGCTGTGAAGAGGGTGCAGTGAGTGATTTCTCGAGGTCGGTACATGGATGACGCTCATTTGTTTTTCTCCAGAGGGAAGGGTGGGTTTTAGGAATGCCATGGAGAGGCAAATGCTCTGGCACAGTTGGGCTTGGGCTGGGAGAACGGTCTTCTACCAACATTTATATACATGTGTATCGTGCGCGATCGAATCCAGGGGAAACCTTGTTTATTATTACTGTCCATTGACGTCCACTATCGATCTTTTCAAGGACATACTGCTCTTCAGCGATCCCCTACAGACTATGACAAAAGCGCTGACCTTCCTTCTATTCTACCGGCGCCGACTCGGACCTTTGACATTGTCCTCCTCCCTGCTTGTCCCTGTCCCCATCCCGGTCCTCTCCTGACCCCAAACTTGGCCAATGCCCACCGTACCAGACACCGTCCGCCCCACTCGTGACCACGACCCACGAGTGTGTATATACAAATTTTTGGCATCCTCACATCACATACTATTCATAACCGCTACAACCTCAAGGTCCAAGGTCGACCAGAGGCCATCCTCCTCGTCTGATTCCTCCTCCTCCTCGCCATTGCGCCCCAAGCTCCTCAACTGTCCTGGGTCCCCACTACCACATACATACCTACAAATATCACCATCGTCAAATTCACCCGAGCTCGAACCGGAATCGCGGCTTTGTCGCTTCCAAACCACCTCCAAACCATCAACCTCCTCAAGAGCGCTGAAGTCCTGACGCACAGAGCAGAGGAAATCCGCACAATCCGACATATCCACTTGTGAGATAGGGAACCCAATTTCCTTCCTATGCGCAAAGATTTGGGTGAGGGAAGGGACATCCACGGCGTCTCTGCCTCCAGTGTTGCTAGAAGTTTCAGGAGCGAGCAGATACACCGTATGCAGCTCTGGAAACAGAACGGCGTCTTGCTCCTGGAAGTCACCACCGTCACCACCGTCGCCCTGACTCGCCCGATCAGGACAACAGAGGACGGTATAAAAGTCCCGCAACGAACTGTCCACTGGAACCCTCACAGATCGAACCCTACGAAACTCTCCGAGCGCACGTCGCAAGCTCACAAACACAGCACCCCGCAGATCCATTACATTCAGGGTGAGGTCCGTGATAGATTCGAAGCATCCTGGCTTTGGTCCTGGGGAAAGAGGTCCTCCCATTGTAGCCGTTGTGCCAGTCGATGGTTTGGAGTTGTCAGTGGAATGACTCGATGCGAGTGCGATGGTGTCGAGTAGACACGCGATCATTCTATCAGCGCCGTCCGGGTCGTTGAAGGTGATCCTCCCAAATTTTGACAGCTCGAAACCCTGGCACATTATTCCCTCGTCCTCGTGGTCGTGGATATCATGAAATGTGATACTACTCGCCAAGACAATAAGCTGCAATCGTGGAGTCACCGCATTTGCCCTAAAGAATTCCGAGATGAGAACCGGGAGGATTTGTTTGTATGATGTGATGATATTCTCCGATGAGGGCTCCATGCCTGTATCGATAAGTCTAATCGAAACCGTAGAAAGAGTTCCCGCGGAAATGTGGTTCAGGATCCCTGCACCATGCGAGGGACTAGTGATCAGGGACAGTGAAGACAGATTGGGAAGGCGGATTCGTGTTTGAAGATTTTCACCGGACGATGTGGCCAACCTCGTGTCAAGTCTGAGATTCCTGAGGTTGGGGACCCTCTGTATAACTGCCCATACATCATTCATACTGAACCTTTCAGTCGGCGTGAAGCTCATCTCGAGAAGTTGGGGCAGCCAGGACGACTCCACCTCGAAGGCGATCGAATCAAGGGCAGCCACCCGTAGTGCCGGTGCGTAATTGGCAAAAAGCTCGCCTCGTCGCGATGAACCACCGGTTCCTTGGTCGGCTTCGTCAACGGACTGCGGCAGGGGGTGCTCAAATAACCGTTCCGTCCCTTCCAGACCCAGCAAAAATACGTCGAATACCTTGAGAATCGGCGCGCGGGTAAGGAGGCTGGTTTGAATGGCATTGTCGATGTTCTCTTTGTGAATGACGACCACCAGCTTTTCAATTCTCTCCCACCCTGTGGATATTAATCGAATGAAGAGTGTGTGGGTATCGGATATCCCAGCCCTCCCTGACTCGATGACGTTGCCCGATATCCAAAGGGGAGACGAGGATCCTGCCCGACTGACGACTTCGTCCAACCATCCCGCCGCTTTCACCGAGCCAAAGCACAGAACATCCAGATCGATGATTCTTCCCCAGATCCAAGGAGAAGCGAGCAATGATTGTCTCCAAAGCCTGCATACCTGCGATGCAGCACAGATATCGTTCAGTGGACTGCTGGATGGGTGGGTCCCTTGCTTGAAGATAGATCGTGGCTCGGGCGTTCGTCTTGTAATGATCTCGAAAATCATTAAGAGCGAGTCAAGGTCAAGTTTTGTAGCAGGTGAGGTGGACATTGTAAAGGTGCCAAAGAAGCGAAGGTAAAATTCTTGTGCAATGTGGTGGAAGAAGTTCAAGAAGTTGAACGATAATCGAGCGTTCAACATGTTAGTCACGTGAATTAAAATCAGGAATCTTATCTTCTTCTTATCAGATAACCAATGGAGGGCCAATCCTACGGAATGGCGAAGCCCACGACCTCAGTGCTCACACACCGTTAGTGATTAGACTCTTTTCATATTTGAAAAGTTGAGCATATGAAGGTGGTGGTGTATGGTATCGTACCAAGATGGGCACTCTTTCAGACAAGTTTCAAACCTTGAGTGAATTTACTATGTCTCATTCAAGTCTCGTTCCTCTTGCGCTCCTCCTCAAACAACCACAATTTAATTAGATAATTGACGACAATTATCTAAGAAAGACATAAGAACATGATCGAGCATCCGCACGCCAATTTTTCGACCACTTTGCCTACAAGACCCTACAACCTAAAGGTCGTGGGAATTAAAACACCATCCCCTAAGCGCTTGAGCTGGAAGTTGGACTTGATTGGAATTTGATCTATGGTCTTGGCTCTCCGGGCTTCAATATCATCTTTATCAGATTCTACAGCTGTATATGTCAAATATCCATCAAATATATGGTTCTTGGTCAAAATGATAACTCCAAAACAACTCTAAACCTGTCCATACTAGGTCCGATATAAAATGGAAAACGGAAAGGTCCATCCTGATCCACGGAAATCAAAAGTTCACGGGTGCAAATAAGCGCTGGAGGCGTACAACATTTCATGCGATCATGTCTTTTTGTTCTTCCCTCATATACCGCGAATCGTATACCGGGTAATTTTCACCATGCATTCTCAGATCAATGCGCGTCCCATTTTGATTTGTTGAGCGCGCCTGTCTCTCGAACTGTAGGTTCGACAGAGCTTCACCAGGAGCACGGGATTCGACATGGTCGTCATTCGCCCTTGCCGACGCTAATGAAACACGGGCGACCATGATTGTTGGTGCCATTCCCTTCACCAGTATCTGTCAATTTTAAGCGTTTCATAGACAAATAAGGAACATACTGCAGCCGGTACCAGCAAGCACGAAGAATACGACGACAACGAAAACTCAGGCACGCTAGGGAAAACACCAGTGGTGGGTACCACGCCCGATATGGCCGCAACCAGCAAAACGACGGAATATATTGCAGCAGATTGGATGATTATCTCGATGATGTGGGTGAAGCGAGCTTTGGAGGTTGAGAAGGAGACATCAGAGATGTTCCGTGCCGATGAATAGATTCGGTACGCAATGAGCACAGTCGTCGTGAGGCTGGTGGCAAAGGAGACAAAGAACACGGCGGCTTGTAGATCGTTGATGATATTTATCTGGCCGCCCTCAGGATTTGAATGAACGGCGAGGATGAAGATAATGGACGAGATGAAGAATCCTACAACGACGTGAGTCTTTTAGCTATGGGGGCGAACACCGTCTAGCCGAACTCACCGACTTCAACGAGTAAAAGGAACAAGGGCAACAATGTCACGCGATACGACTGACCCCATACATGGTAGCACCTCCAGATCTATATGTCATCAGGACTCTATCCCTGTCTCGAGGAATCATTAACTCACCAGCAACCCATCAGCTACCACAAACATGGAGAAAGCGGTCACGTCGATCACAATATGACTCCACGTTGGATAGTCAAACAAGGCGATAAAAGTGGTCTCATGCCCTAATGACGTCTGGAAGAAGTTAAACAGGGTAAGGAACCATTGTACGGCAAACTGGGTGATCCCAATCAGGTAGAGCAGTGTAATGGTAAAGATCACCACGACCCGTTGAGGCGCCTTTCTCGTCACTGAAAATAAGTTCAAATGCATTAAGGACACCCCAACTTGGATGGAGGAGAAATATCAAGACTTACAATAAAGGTAAAGAGTGCCGAGGTACACTGTTGTGTAACTTCCTGGAAGGTCTCGCGGTTAGTATATTTTCGACAAATTAACATCATCGCGAGAACAGAATGCTTCAAATAACTGACCCATTAGGAATGTGAACAATAATGAGGCATTGTTTGCTGCAGACAGCTCAGCGATCTGCACAGACAGTGGAGGTAAAGCAATATCCGAAGACATTTTCCCGAAATGTCAACGACAGATCCTGAAGAAAATGAAAATGAAAGAAGGCGGGAGACGGCGTGCTAGCAGACCTGACCTGGAAGAGCACACGAGGGAATGGATTATAAGGAGATTCTCATCCACTTTTGGAGGTTTCAGATGGCTGTGAATCAGTGATACTGAACGTTATTCCCATAGCCTGATAGAGCATCTCTTGAATGATCGATGAAGCAGTCCTGGATGATCATCGCCACTGTTGCGCGCTCCCAGCGACCATAAAGTTAGAACCGGGAATTTGATGGAGGTCCTGATGGTTCCACAGGACTGAGGGCCGAGGAAGGTGAATTGTCACTCTGCTGAAGCTGAGCCGCTGAGGCCCACAATCAGTGAAGGGATTTCCCGGCCATCTAGAACATTGAGGCGGAAGTTGAACGTTGAACGTTGGGACTGGAAAAAGCTACGTCTCGGAAGCACTGCACGATCATTAAATCATTAGAATCCAAATCGCTGAAGCCTGATGACCTTTCTATGTTGGCAGATGGTTCAGAAATGATAGATATTTGGCGGTCTAGGAAGGTAAGGATTCTCTTAGACTGGACTCCCATCTGTCGTTCTCGCCTAAAACTACTGGACACTGAAGTTCCCGAGGGGCGCCGATCTTCGACATTGGAAACGATGCTTGTTGGTGATCAATCGAGAGCCTTCGAGATTAATCCATTCAAGCATTCAGGGTTACCCGTCCCACAGATATAACTAATGGTTTTTGCGGGGTCCCTGCCTGTCGGCACGCCGCGCCAGCCACGCGACGTGCTCCAGACGACCTCCAAACCGGTGACTTGCTCAAGAACACTAAGGTCTTGTCCGTATTCCGATTGTTTGCACTCCGTTAAATCCAATTTGGCGAGTGGAAATCCAAGATCCTTCCTTTTAATAAGGAAACGTGGGAAGGCGTTGTACTTCTTTTCGTCCTTGATGTTGCGCGAACCCAACTGTAAGGTATACAATTTTGGGAAGAGGATGTGTCCAGGGTGTTGGCCACCAGCTTCGTCAGAAAAAGAAACCTCCCATAGGATTTGACAGGAAGACTCGTCGGTTGTGATACTTTGAATATGTCGGAATCCAGTTAGAACCGAGTATAGCTGTGTAATGATAGCAGGACTCAAAGCTGCCCCGAAATTTAGCCCTAGCGTGGTGACGTTGTTGAACACCGACGAGTTGCAAGACAGCCCTAAGATATCAAGAAAACATGAAGTAAGAGCGTCCCAATCCCTGAGGTTATGGAATGACGTATTTACATCGATCTCAAGGCGTCGGCCTAGGTACCTTTCATTGTTAGTGACTTGACCGAGCGTGAACGATTTGGGCGACATTCTGAGCGAGAGATAGGTCGGTGGATTCCAAGTAAAAATGTTGGAAATGAAAGAGGGTAAAATCTCTTTCCATCGGGAGAGAATAGAACGGTCTACCTGAGTGATGGTATCGTCAAAGATTCTGATCAGGAGATTAGAAAGTTTTCGATGGGAGAGGTTGTCCAAATGATCCAATATCCGAGCGCCGATTGCAAGCGTTGTATACATTGCGATCGATGATAAGTTTGGAAGGGGAGGTTTAGGACACGATATCCCTCGTTCGAATACTTGTCCCTTGGTATCGAACGTGATACTCTTAAGGATGGGCGTGTGATTGAGCAGAACAAAAATGTCCTCCATGACGAAGTTCGGGATCTATGTTGAGAATGTTGGAAAGCCACGGCGAATTTGGTTTGAAAGCAATGTTTCGCGCCCGTATCGACTGTAGTGATGGTGCATAATCCGCGAAAAGGGCTGAACCTGGAGGAAGAGTTTCGGTAAGGAGTATACTGTCGTTTCCCGATGATGTGACATGGAACAACTTGAGCAAAGGTGCGCGAGACAGGAAACGAGTCTGTATTTCTTCTGGAATCGCTTCGTTGCCAGAGCTTGTGTCGATTCTAACCACCAGGCGTTCGATCCTCTCCCACTCTCCCAACAAGCGAACGAAGAAGGAGTATGTGTCAGACAGGTCAGTGTCAACGATGCCACTCCTCAAGAAGACTTCTCCACATATCCAAAGCGGTGCCGAGCCTGCCCGCTTCAAAACTTCCTCCAACCATTTGCCTCGTTTAGCTCGGTTGGGACCTGGATAACGCCGGGAATAATTAAGATCGATCACTCTCTCCCAGATCCACGGAGAGGAGAGGCACAACCCTCGCCATCTTGAACAGACCTGCGAGGCAGCTCGAATGTTATTGAGTGGCCTAGCCTCCAGGGTCGTCGGCCATTGGCAGGTGATAATATCGAAAATTGTGAACAGGGAGTCATCATCGAGATTGGATATAGGCGAAGTAGACATGTGGTTGAATAATATCTAGAAATTTTGAGTAGAGAGGCGGGAACGCGCTGGGAATGATATGGTTCAAGGCAAGTCAAAGATTCAGAAACAACACAACGCGGATATTTGAAGTGGCGCGAGTGGCGAATTTATCACGTGCCGTGGTTCGACGCGTCGAGCATATGAATTTCAACAGATAGGGGTCTTCCGGGTTAGTTACCTCCCTCTTCAAGCTTCAAGACTGCTTACAACACTGTCCAATTTGTGACTTAGATCATTACAAACGTGGATGAATCTGAAAGCGACATTGGAAACTACTCTGTTTATTGGTGATCAATATTATCAATCTTAAAATGAGATTAATCCGTCCAACCGCTCGGGGTTGCCCGTCCCACAGATATAACTATAAATTTCCGGGGTCTCCTTTTTCCGCGTCCCAAAAGTGTCCTTCACTGGCGAGGCGCTCCAAGTAACCTCCAAACCGGCGACTTGCTCAAGAACACGGAGATCTTGCCCGTAGTATGATTTGTTGCATGCCGTCAAATCCAATTTCGCGACCGGGAATCCAATATTTTTCCTCTTCATGAGAAAGAGTGACAGACCTGTGTACCTCTTTTGGTCGTTCGAGTTGCGCGTAAACAGCTGCAAGATATGCAACATTGGGAAGAGGATGCGTGGACGTCGACCACCAGGTTTGTCCAGCCAGGAAACCACCCACAGAATCTGGCAGGAAGGTTCGTCTGTCTCAATGGTTTGAATGCATTTGAATCCAGCCAGCATTGCGTACAGCTGAGTAGTGATGGAAGGAGAAATGTCCGTGAATATCAATGTTAGCTTGGTGACGTTGCTGAACAACGACGTGTTTCCCCCCTTCGTGCGGGCGCGGGACAGCTGGAACGTGTCAAGGAAAGATAGAGTAACGGCGTCCCGAACCCTGGGTTCAGAGAACGCGGTGTTTACCCAGACCTCAAAGTACGGTAGACTATGTCGACGTTCTTGTATAATCTGACAGATCCTGAACACATTGGGCGAAATTCTGAGGCAGAGATCGGTCAATGGATTCCAGGTGAAAAAGTTGGAAATGAAATGGGGTAAAATCTCCTTCCATCGGCAAAGGATAGAATGATCTGCCTGAGCGGGAGTGAAGCCAAAGAGACAGATACGCAGTGTTGAGAGTTTTCTGTTAGAGAGGTTGTCCAAATGGTCCAGTATCAAAACGCCGGTTGCAAGAGTAGAGGATATGGCCAATGACGATAAATTTGGAAGGAGAGGTTTAGGATAAGTCGGCATTCTTTCCTGGGCCAATCTTTCATCATTGGGATCGAACCTGACACATTCAAGGACGGGCGCGTGTTGGAGCAGGGTGCAAATATCCTCCCAGGAAAAGTCTGGGGGAACAGGAGATATCTCGCGGATGTTGGAGAGCCACGGCGAAGTCGGTTTGAAAGCGAAAGCCACATTCGGCGCGCGTATTGACTGTAGTGATGGTGCGCAATTTGCGAAGAGGGACTTGAACGAAACCGGATGAAGGACGTCGGTGGAGACTGTATGGTTGCTTCCCATTATCCCGACGTCGAACAACTTGAGCAACGGCGCGCGAGAGAGGAAAGAAGTCTCTATAATTTCTGGGACCGTCCTGCAACTCATAGTGATAACGAGTCGCTCAATCCGCTCCCATGATGCCAACAAACGAACGAAGAATGAGTATGTGTCGAACCGGTCAGTGTCAGTCTTCTGTTCCCAGACTTCTCCGTATATCCAAAGCGGTGCCGATCCTGCCCGCACCAACACTTCCTCCATCCATTCCTGTCTTTTGGGGCCGTGAGTGGCGTAAGCCAAATCAACTGCTCTTCCCCAGATCCAAGGAGATGAGAGGCACAACCCTCTCCACCTTGAACAGACCTGCGAGGCAGCTCGAATGGTATCGAGTGGCCTAACTTCCCAAGACGGCTTTTGGCGCGTGAAGATGTCGAAAATTGTAAAGAGAGAGTCATCGTCAAGGTTGGATATAGGCGAGGTAGACATCTCGTTGGATAGTATCTGGAATTCGGCGTAGAGTAGCTTGAGCGCCACTGGAATGGAATAGCTTCAGGGTAAGTTGAAAATTGGTTGAGTGAGAGTTGGAGCGAAACGTGGACAATATTATTTGAATATTTTGGCGAAGTTTACAAGTTCGTCACGTGTGGCTGGACTTCGCCGATTTTCCAGTCACAAATAGGGGCAAGATAGGGGTCTCCTGGCTATCTACTTACTTGGGACTTCCCTCTTCCTACTTACAACCGTAGAGCAAATGCCATGCCCAGCCGTATTTCTGCCTATTTGTGCTGAATTCAATGTCACTAACTTGACGCTTTTTTGTCACCAGTACTGAGTACTGAGTGCGTGCACGCTTAGGACTCGGAGTCGCATTCTACGGCACTTGTTACTTATCACTAATTGTACATCCGCCCTGAATCTGCCTGAATCTCAGCCTGGCGACGGTCTCTAGTCTCAATCAGAAATTAGAACGGAGGATCACTAGATCACTGGTGACCGGTGACCCCTTTCATGCATACGCTACATAGCGCCATAAATGAGAATGTCGTATGTACTTAGAGAAGGAGAATGTAATTCGATATCCAAAGATATCCTGTGATATCCTTCTGGAATTTATCGAACAAAGATCTATGCATATGACTCAGATCCTCGTAAATGCGTATGAATCTGAAAGCGTATTTATTCGTAGTCAGCCTCAGCGAGGGCGCAGCAGTGGTAACAAGCAACAAATGAACCGGTATTTTCAGATTCATAATAAATGGACTGGTATATCAGACAGCCATCATCGTCGCAACATCGTCGTCAAGATTTATTCTTGCACCGTGCGTAACGGGGGGTTGGGAAGAGTGATATCGATTTCTTGCCCAAAACAAAGGGAATGATTTTCCAGTTCGATCCGCATAAACCGCTAAATGATCATAATTGTTTTTCAAAAACCGGGAACGTACGTCCACACACGCTGGGCAAGAGAGGGAAAGGACAGCACCCCATGTATGAATGACAGTGCGCGAGTCGTAGCAGTAGGATGCCCAGAATTACGATATGAAAACGAAAATGGTGTTTCACGTTTAACGTGTGAGCTAGGACTACTTAGTTCTTGAGTGAGATGCAATTGTATCAGTCGTTTCTGTAGAGCGATTTCACACCATAAACTCCCTAACGCCAACCTCCAATGCCTGCCAGAACTCCTGTACGCTACCCTCCTCAAATCCATTTTCGTCCCAACACAAATGCAACCACAGCTTCTTCCCAAACGTATGTTCGAGCAGAAGCATCCCTGCAGGTTTCTGTCTGCTCGCAGTGGTGACGGTGTGGAGATGGAAGGTAGGGTAAGCTGAGCGGGTGTAAGTTGCGTCAAGGTTCCCAATCAGCGATAGGCCGAGGAAGGCGGCGCTGGGTGCCGGAGACATCTTGGTCGAGGATGGGAGTGAGGTTTCACTAGCAGATATCTCCTCGAAGGACGGCAGCGACGCAGTATGGCGACCTAACGCGCGTCCAACTCGGATCGTTCCCATTTCCAGGGCGCGCGTCTTGAGGAAGGACGAACAGGCGATTTTACGGATCTGTGCCTTCACGTTCCTCGCGCGTTCCCAGAGCACAGATGGAAGCGAGGGAAGGAAAGATGGGAGAACGATGTTGAAGTATGTTAGCGCGACAAACCAGTAGGTTGGTTGTGGTTGTGGTGTATTGGTAGGGACAGGTGGATCCTGAGAATCCAATGGGCTTGGAAGCGCAAGTGGGAATGGCGAGAGGTAGGGACGGAGGTTCATCGCGGTGTACATCATCCTGCATGCATATCGAGTCATCAGCATCGGTTCTCATCTCAGTTAAGAAATTGATACATACAAAGGCATCTCCTTCCCCTTATCCTTACCCATCGTCCGTGCCCAGACAACGTCGATGAGCGCGACGATGGCGTGGTTAACAGTGACGCCATTCGCCTTACACTTCTTCAAAATCTGGGCCGTGTCTTCTTCCGAGAAGGAGACCTCATGGAGGACGGTACGTTGCGGACCGTGTTGCTTACGCGGTAGAGTGTGTCCGCCCTGTCATCACAGATAATGGATGCTGGGTTAATGAGAGTGGAGACGAGATAAAGAGAGGGACGCACTATTTCCTTGCTCAAGGACCTGATAAAGTCCACCTTGGAGACAGCCTTTGCGAACCGGCCAGAAGGGACCTGCATCCGACTTTCGAATGCTGGAGGCAGCACGGCCAGCTAATTAAAATTATCAGAATAGACCCGATAACACGATGATACACGGGGCACACCCGAGAAAACACGTACCCAATCGACATCCTGGTTCAGCTCCTCCTCAAGTTGATCATTCATCAACGATGATGCGAGAAGGGCGAAGAGATCATGAGTTGCTTGGTGTAAGGACGTGCCATCGCCGAGGAAATGGGGTGCACACATCAACAGGTCGTATTCGCCATACTCTGGCTCTGTATCCGGACATGAAACATCAATATCTTCCACCTCGGAGGATCCTTGGGTTAATAACGCACCAGAGACTTCCTTCTCCGAGTTTGAGTTTGACTGTGATGGGACGGATATACCTGTCTCTGATGTTGCTGAAGTTGAAGTTGACGTTGACGTTGACGTTGTCGCCGTTGTCGTAGAAAGAGGCGTTGATATGATGAGATGGGAAAGTTGGTCGTCCGACAGGACTCGAGGGCCGTTCATATGTTCAAAAATGAGCTCTAATGAAAAAAGAAACAAAAATATCAATGGACTGTGGATCATGCGGGTAGCAATGTTGTCTATAGTGCACGTACGTACCATCCTTGGTTCTATGGTTAAAGTATAATGCAGACCTCGCTTCCTCTAATGAACCTTTTGTATCAGTGGGTGGGGTAAACCTGATGGCCGAGATCAGACGACAAGTGAATGACCAACAAAAGAGAGAAACCTACACCAAACGAGGGGCTTGGGACGCGTCTTCACCAGGAGCAACTTTACATTGAAGGAGGGGGTGTCGTTTGCGTATGATAGCCCAGGCGATCGTGAGTCGATCGTGAGCCAACGATGTTACTGGAGCGCGGAACGCGAGATGGAGAAACCTGATCCCAATAACACGCGTCAGATCATGATAAACATAGGGGGTACATGGACATCTCGAGGGCAGACCGATAACTCAGAACTCACATATCCCCAAGGCCAGTCCTAGATGCCGGATAGAAGGCAGCCTCGCTATCTCCAAATAGCCGTTCAAAACCATGGTCAGTCTTGGACCAGGAATCGGATTGTCGCGTCGAGGATTGTGATGAGGTTGATGCCATGATGATCTTGGTCAAGGTTGTGTTGATGGCAGTCAATCTTTGGGGTATTGTCTCGAGCTCTAAACGATGGTCGACGTTGGGGGTTTTGATAAAGGTCAAATGGTGTCAAGGTCGAAAGAAAAATGGCCACTCCGATGATGTCGTGATAGGGAAAATGGCCGCTCTCTGTGCGGTAAATTATAACATAACGTATCTATTCGGTAACGACGAATTTGCGACGACAATTTGTCGTGATCACCGTTTCTGGTAACATGCGGACGAGGCCAGGCCGTCACGCCGGGACTGCATTCTATCCATCAGGCACACTTGACATGTGAGCGCCGGCTTGCCAACGGGTCCGGCCGCGATTTGATGGTCCTCATTAGATTGCCAAGGTTTCATTGAACTCGAGGCAAATTTTAACATCTTCGACCATGGCCATGAGAGGACGAGAAATGAGGCTGAGGCGAGGGGAATGAGGCCTTGAGGCCTTAAGGTCCAACTCTACGGTGGTGTTTTAATGTGAGCAACGGTGGGCTCTATAATCGCAGTCGGTGTATTTGCTTATGCAGTGTGAATATAGTATTTTCGCTTTAATTGTCTGACGGTCGCTTCATAATATTTTGCAAGTTTGGACCCCCCCGCAGAACAAGAGAACAAGGAGTTGTTCGCCTCCGATTTCTAGATCAACATATTATGAGAGAACTGTCTTGGAATTCATATCCCGCTCGTGCGTGCCGACTCGGATCAGAATGCTATCTAACGTCCAGAACGTCTGTTTGAACTATACTATGGCTGCCCTTCTCCTATGATCCAATAAGAATGCACGTTTCCTTCAACTTAGTAGTAAACGTTCTCGAATCTTATCGCCCGTGCCTGAGTACGAGAGGAAATGAGGCGAGCTTTGGGTGTGCCGTCATCGGACACCGTCAAAGCTATTTCGGTCTTTATAACAGATCGCCTTAGCATTGGCCATTTGTTTATTTGTCTATTTCTGTAGAGATGTAACGTGGGATCAGGTTCCTCTCGGTTGTCCCCCACAAGGGTTCCTTTTCCATAACGGAATCCTCCTTAGTCTAGGCAGTTTATATAAATAATACAAATTTCACAACGAACAACGACCTTTGATGCCCAGATGCCGCCGTCGTCTATCCCTTCCCTCGCTGGATTGTCGCCGGTCGACCAAGCTCTCTTCTTTGGGTACGGAATCGGTCGTCCACGCTCCATAGACATTCCTATCGTCCACCATGCCATAGAAAAACAAGCCGCAGAACGCCCAGACGCCATTGCCGTTGAACATGCCGCCCTGAATGAAACTCTCACCTTCCGAGACTTGGATTCCCATTCCAATCGTCTGGCCCGCAACTTGCGCTCGCAGGGGGTCTTCCCCGGCAAGCGCGTCTGTATCTTGGCGCGGAGGTCATTGGAACTCGTTATAGGAATTGTCGGTGTTTTGAAGGCTGGGGGGCAGTACGTCCCACTCGATGCTCAGACCATCACTGACGAGACTCTCCGGTTCGTGCTGGAGGATGCACGACCTGCACTTGTCTTGGTGATGTCTGATTATGCTCATCGAGTGTACGGTGCCCCCTTACTCGTGTTGGAGTCAGTCTTCCGCCCTTATCGTGGTTCGCAAGAGGCCGTAGCGAAAGTCGAGGACCTCTCCTCACCGGACGATGGTGCATATGTCATCTATACTTCTGGAACTACAGGTACGGCGGTCCCGATACTTCATGCCCTCATCCTTTCCGTCATTCATACGATGTGCTCATAGGAAGGCCCAAGGGAGTCGACGTGCGACATCGAGGGGTGGCGAACGGTGCGCAATTATGTTACTTTCATTTTCCCGTGAACATGTTCTTATTATTAGCCACCTGACACAGTGATAAGCGGACCCCCAGGAAATGTCGGGATGGAACCAGGGATGCGCGTCGCCCAGCTGCTCAACATCGCTTTCGACATGGGTGCGTGGGAGATCCTGGGGTCGTTGTACAATGGGTGCACCCTCTGCTTGCGCGGGAACACTTCGAAGGAATGGGTCGCTCTCCTCAAGACAGTGCACATCGTAATTGCCACGCCGAGCATGCTCACTCAACATGAACCCGAGAATTATCCTACGATCCGCAACGTGATTGTTGGAGGAGAGCCTTGTCCACAAGGTGCGCAATATTGACGGAATCGCTTCTTTGTACATAGTACCAAGTTATTAACGTTCGTCTCGTTCACTTCCACAGCTCTAGCCGACAAATGGGCCCAACACACGAACTTCCACAACTGCTGTGGCCCGACCGAGATCTCAATTTGCAACACCGTCCAGCCTCACTGCCCAGGGTACCCTCTATCCATCGGGACACCAATACCCAACACCAACGTCTACATCCTCTCCCGGGACCCAACGTCTACTACACCCGCTGCGATTGGCGAGGTGGGTTGCATGTGGGTCGGAGGTGTGGGCGTGAGCAACGGCTACCTGAACCTCCCCGACAAGACGGCCGAGCGATGGCGGAAGGACCCCTTCATCTCTGGCGGTGGGATGATGTTCAACACGGGTGATTTGGGGAGGTGGAGGAAGGATGGCCAGCTCGACCATATGGGCCGCCAGGATGATCAAGTCAAAGTTAAAGGATTCCGCGTCGAGCTCGACGGAGTCTCATCCGCTATGCGTGTACGTACTTTCACTTCTTACCCTCTTCCCTTTTCTTCCTTCGTTGTTATTTTACTCGTTTTCATTGATGAATGAGTGCTCTTGATGCTGATTTACGTCTCTCTTTTTCATTATCGTTATCGCAGACGCTTCCCACTGTTCGAAGTGCAGTCACACTTTTGATCGATTCCGAGCTGTGGGGCTTCGTCACCCCCGCATCGGTCGACGTCGACTCACTACGCGCAGCTGTGGCTCAGATCCAGCCCTCCTACGCCGTCCCAAAACACTACTACGCCTTGGACGACTTCCCCTTGACAAGCAACGGCAAGGTGGACAAGCGGATTCTGCGCTCGCTCGCAGAGAGCCTTGGCCGATCCTCGAAACCCGTCATCCACCACTACCCTTCATGGTCTTCGGACACCCCTGCTTCTTCCCCTATCGCACTTAGCCCGAGCCTCAGCGAGAAATCTGTCGTGGCTGTTTCGTCCTTCTCCTCTGCCGTCTTCTCACCGGCTGCTGCCAAGTCCGTGTGGTGGCGCTGGCTAGGCGCTGGTGTGTTTTGTTGGATCCTATGGTATCTGATCATGGATAGTCTTCCTCCTTCTGGGGTCTAATATCCCTTGCCCTCATCCTTCCTTCCGCTCTCGCTCTCATTTTACTCACCCTCTCTCGCGTTGCCAGTGACTACCCTTCCGACTCATTTCACGGTTTGTTTGCGTTTAAACGGACATTCTACACTTACTGTACGTGCTGGAATTCGCGCCTTAGAATTCTCTCTCTTTTTGTCCCTTTCCGGAATGTATATACATAAGTAATTGGATTTATCTTTTTTGGATCATTTTGTTCTCGGCTGGCCTTTTGCCTTTTGCCCTTTGAGCGATGCGGATTCAGCGGAACACCGTTAGCGACCTCGAGTCGTATTTAGCCTTAACCTTCGTGCTTTTGAAAGGAAGAATTGTGTACTGTATCGTCATGTCCTTTATGACAGATATATCAGGATGGTTATGTGACCATGACGATCTCGCTGCTACAACTTGAAGGAGGAAGAACTCAGAATGGTCTGCGGCACGTCAAAACTCCTTGATGGGAAAGTCCGAGTGAATGATGAGGGGACTTTCATTGAAGCTTGGCTTCAACTTGGCTTCAGGTTCGGTGTTGAACATTATTTAATAGCCGTCCTCAAAGTTGGATCCCGTATCCCGTATCCTTGGATTTCACAGCATTTGTCATCGAAAATTTCAAAGTCCGTCATGTCACTCTGAGGTCGCTAGTTGTACTATCTTATCTACGTTTTCAAATCATTATCCTTTAAATTCATCTCTGTATACCACCATGCACCCAGACACTCTCCACCACAAGCTGTTGATAGACTATTTAATGTCAATGGTGACCCGAAACCTCTTGATAACACCTGACAACTTAGATCTTGAACGGCTACATCAACTTTCCGACATGGACATCAAAGCACTCCTCTCGATCTTGCTTT
>JAHXRV010006759.1:0-18138 GCA_019904355.1 Psilocybe tampanensis
CTTGACGTTTGGAACAGCTCTTGAAATGCGCCACTTGAATTGATCAACCCCTTTTGGACGCGGCAACTCGGCTGAATACCCTGGATGGTGGCGTTTTGGAGTTAGATATTCAAGTTAGGCTTACGGATAGTCACCCATTACACCTCGTAAAACATGATACACGTATGTCTTCTTAGGCACGTCGTTCGAACAAGCTGCGATTATCTATATCACTTATACATAAACGGACCCACCGTCGCAATTGTTTGGAAGTGACGCGCGCAACGCCGTTTAATTAAAACCCATCCCTCCCTACTAACCGTAAGGCCAGACGGCTATTCAAAGTGACGACAACGACCGAACCACCCGGACGTCACCGTCTCCAGTGCCTATGTATGTACAGACCTGACTAAATCTCTGTCCGCTCTGTTGTACAATGCGATGATTCGATTCCAAAACTGCATCTTGCGACGAGCTCGCTGGGACGCCCTGATGATGATGATGGATGATGGATGATGATGATTGATTACATACTTGTTGTCCGTTGCCTTGTTTTACATACATACATACAGCCGCCAGTGCCACTTCGAGCAGCGGCAGCTCGCGTCTCCCCCCCGCCATAGGCGCACCCGCCGAGTACGGACCCAATCAATTATCGATATCATTCATTCGTTTTTGCGTATACATCCCTCTGCATCCCTGCATCCTTACAGACATAGTACACATACAGTGATATGAGCCTCAGGATCAGATCAGAGTCGAGAATCGAGATCTTTGTTGGTCCAGCGTTGTCGCTTCGATCAGGTATGTACATAGTAGGTTTCGCGTGAAATGGACTACTGTACTAATGATATACCTCTATCTATATTATTGTTGTGATCCACAAGACATGGGTGATCAAGAGTCTCCAGTGGATTTCTCGTGATTCGCTTGTCTGTATTGCGCAGAGCGCTTTACCAGTGTACAGTGTACCATAGTGACCCTCCCCAAAATCATGCACATCCGGAAATCACTCGGCAGAAAACATATGCCATTGTCAATCCCACTGTTCATCACTCGGCACGCATCACACCAAGTTTCCTTGTAGACCTGGATCCGACCAACGTCAACTTTCGCGAGATCAGATACATATCAGTCCGTGCCGCCATCTTATCTGGTTCTGAGCACACTCTGAACGTTTATTTTTTAGTTAGATCTCATCCAGGCATCCAGCGGACTTTCGGAATGAGCGTTATACTAAGTAGGAAGCCCAGACTCTCAGGTGACCCGCTCCGCTCCGGGCAGGGCTTCAACTTGAGCGAGGAGGCTAAACTCAGGTTGGTCTAGTGCTTGAGTGGAAATAACACGATGTCGTTACCATAATCTTGCGCTCGGTGGGGTGATCTGCTGTATCACGGATTCCTCAAGGCTCAAAGTAGATAATCTGAATAAAGAAGACTAGCTAGCAAAATGACACAACGCTAAAGTTTTACTTATTGAACGAACTTTGTCTGGTCTGGCCCTCTGCCCGAGTGCCAGTGACTGACTAAACTACGCCGTACACGGCCCCACTGGCACGGGCGATCTCAATGTCCGTACGGGTCTGAATCATCGAGTCTCGACACTGCAGTCTGCTCCCCTACGCCCAATTTCAATGTACTCATCATCATCATCATCATGTAGTAAGCTCGAGCATAAATAATCGTGGATCACACCCGCACGCGGATGCGTACCGCTCCCGCCCACCCGGGATTGTCATCGTCATCGTCAGAACGTGGGGATGTCCGAATGGGCTCGGGGCACCTTGCGCTCGTTTGCACATCCCGATCATCTGCATAAGGAGTATCGCAATTATGTAGCATCTCGATTCTCGAGAGAGTCGAAACTCCGTTTGTACAGTATGTACATACATATACAATAATGGTATTTTGATATGGATTCCGAGTCCTCGATGTAAGCAAGTACTGTGTAAGAAACATAACAAAAGCTGTGCTGGCGACTCCGGCCGATGAAAAATTAGGGAGTGTGTTCCATTTTCTCCGTGCCCATTGCCCAGTCAAGTTCTAAAGCTATACAGCACAGTAGTGATGGCACAATATTACTCAACTGGAGGTTTACCAGTGTGAACTCTGCTCAGTACATAGGCTATTTGCTTGACGTTCCGAGTCGGAGTGAAAGCGACAACACGATATGTAATTACATACATTTATTAATGAAATGATACGAATCGCGGAGACGGAGAGTTGATCATCCAATTGATCGTTGACATGCCCGAAGGTCCTTGCTTACTTACTTACTTACCTACTAGTATCGATCCTACATAATACCCAACTTTGAACTTTCATGATTAACACTTGATGTTTTCCGGAGTGGTCGGGAAATATGTCTGCGTATTTTACAATACGAAGGTATTAGTCCCCGGAGAACGTGGGTTTCTTTTGTTGCTATAAGGCTGTTTGAAGTGAGAGCGAGAGTGCAGACACTCAAGTACTCACGGGCGGCATGGGCGCTATCAATTGAACTTCTCGAAGCACTGGCAGGCTACAACTTGCGTTTTCCTTTGATTATCTTGCGCGCTTGTAGTGAAAGTCAGGAATCAAATGTATCACAGGCCTTATCAAACTTAGAGATGAAAATTTACTGGTTATTTGCTCTCAATGATCTTCAAGCGTCGAATCCCTTCCTAATCCGAGTCTGCAACCAATTCGTTTTTTGTTGTTGTTGCTCTATTTATAGCACCGAAGCCGCAGCCTGACGGGGAACGCCTTGGTCTTGGCCTGGCTTGGCGTTAAGTTCAATCCCATCCTCAAACTTTACTTTGAGTCCAGATATAAGTAAGGCAAGGCAAAAGACAAACATAGCTGAACTGCGCAACACCGGCACGGCACTCGGACACTCGGCCCCATTGAATTCGGAGGGGGGCTTCCTATCCGAAGGTTCAATTCGGATTGAGCGACTCGGAGACTCCGACTCCGTGAAGGCGGTCCTTTCAGAGTTAATCGATAACTTCTAGCTTCCGATGGTATAACCCTATGACCCATGAAGGTGGCCACACCTGTTGTATAATATAATTACCTCTACCAATGGCAAGCAAGGGCTTTCTTTGTGTTCAAATCCCCAATCAGGCTGAGTCTGCCATTGACGGTGAGGCTGTCTATGGATAGAATAGATTTGATCAGGCTGCGCTGGCTACTCCACCTGAGTTTGATTCTTATGGCTCCTCAGAAGAAGCCCAGAGGCTGCGCAGCGGCCTACTATTCATCAGCTTCGTATTGTTCTTACCAAGTTTTACCTACAAGTACAAGATGATCCTCAATCAAAGGCTGAGGCTTCCATTCCTGATTCTCTGTTATTTATCTTACTTATTATTAGTCTCGCGTCGAATCACTCAGGCTGGCGCAGTCCTGCTTCTGAGTCTTGGGAGACTCTGACTACTTAGCACTATCATGCTCAGGCTATGACGGTAATGAAGGAGGAGGAGTGAGAGTGATTGTCATGATTGTGATTAGAATCTGATGTGGCTCTGTTTGATGTGAGGAGCCTGAGGCCGACCACTAGGACTCGGACTCGAGATCTTTTTTTTTCATAGGCATGTTGCGTGTATCGGTAGTATTGGAACGTTTTGAACTTTGAGCTTACCAGCATGATACCACTGCGAGGAACCGCCAAGGATACTCAAGATCACAGTCGTACTACATACAGGTAATTGCTGGACCTTTTTCTTGATGCAAATAAAACCTCAGGCTTCAGGCCTCGACGGCCATGTATGAACGGAACGGTGAACTCGAGCCTGAGGAGGACAAAGATAATTATAACGTGCGCCTAGCGAGGAACAAAAAAACAGATCTACATCAGCACCCGCCAGTGCTTTTCGATCTGATTGACTGCCTATCATATTTGTGTGCAGTGCAAGGTCACGGTTGCTCGTCGGCTTGATAATACTAGCATAGTAATACTACCGTCCTGATCGAGTGTAGTCTCGCCAGGCGCACGGTCTGTGGTGTGGAGCGAGCCTCTGTCCGCCTGGCAAGAACCTGAAGCGCTGGCAGGTACTATGTATGTCGGACATTTGAGGACGAGCGGTCACTGGACCGCTGGCTAGATATCTCGAGTTTCAATCGCGCGGGCGGCGGTGTCCCCACCTCCGACTCGGAGCCCTTGTTCTTTTTACAGGAAATCTCTCTTTTATGTAAATTCCCGTCGGCGAGTCGCGATAGCCTTCGGAGATCTTTTGTGAGCGAAAATGAATGAAGGAAAGGCGCGAAGGGAGAATGAGAATGAGATATGTAATAGTACCTCAGTCACTCAGTGCGTCATCATTTAGACTTTGTCTTCGATTGATTGTTAAAATATCCAAGCATCAAGAATCCTGAGCGGGCGGGGGTGGTGGGCGCTCAAATTCAAATGTGATGCATCTCTAACTGAAGAAGTACAAGGCCATGATCGAGTTGTTTTTACTAGTACCCCACTGCAAACGAGGGTAGACTTATTCTAAATACCTATCGGAATGAGTGACAGTGTGGATCCCGAGCGGTATGAACAATCAAGTTATCTGCGGCGAGAGTCACTTAAGTCCATAATGAAAACCTTCAATAATAGGGGCTAGTACAACGACCCACTGGAATATACTTATCATCATCGGTTTTTTCTCATAGACTCCAGAGAAGAAGTTTCATGATTACACGTTGCGAGTATACCTCCAACTCCAAACCTCATCCCGCCCCTTGATCTTCTTCTTTCGAGTAGACCTGTACTGGTATCATGAGTAATTTTTCGGAAATCGTGTTGGTGGCATGGGAGCGTGGAGGTGTGGTGTTCTAAAAATAGAACGCGTTCTGACAGTGATCAATGCTGCGTCGCCGGCGGCGGCCTTGTACAGTGACTTCTACGATGTCGGACAGTCGGACACAGGCTCGTTGTAGTTGGTGTAATTAGGTGAGCGAAAATCATTTGATCTCACAACAGAAGGTATACAGGTATTTGTGTAGACGGTTTTTGTTGAGGTGTTCTCGTCTCACTATGTAACACTGTAAACGGTCCAGAGTCTCGTGCGTGTTGCGTGTTGTTGGCACTTTAAATCTTATCAATGACGCTTGCGGGGGGCAGCGATGAGATCGGAGTTACCTTGGGATCCATGTCAATGTCTGGTCTCTTCTTCTTCTTAAGTAGCTTCGATTCGTCCCAGGGAAAAGATCTCTTCATTTCACTTGTGTATGTACATGATCGAGATATTAGAATTCCAATCGAAGAGTCCAATCCATTGCCAATTCCGAGTCGGGCGAGTCGAATGTCGAATGGAAGCGTTTGATCTGAGGCTCAGCGCTGAGTGGCGATTTGAAGAAGGGTGTACATAGAACAGTGGTTAGACTGGGACCTCCTCGATGTGTTCTCTGATCATTGATGTCCCATTTTCCTTGAAGGCCACCCAACGGAACGCGAATCACCATTCGCAAACGCGTGGTGGTTGGTGGTAACGCGTTGTGTTCACGTTGCTTCGACTTCGAGGGCCCAGAAGAAGGCAAAATTTCTAATTTGGGTCACACGACCGCGACGGCTTTTACCGTTGTAGGTTTTTCAGTGTGAAATATCAAAGTGAGCATCTGTGGAGCATCTGTGAGCACATTGCACGAGGCACCTTCGTTTCCGATTATCAGTGGTCAGCGGACTCTTCAGTGTCATGAGTACACTGGATGTACTGATGCTTCAATTCCGGGGAAGGCTCCCAGGGCTTCGCAGAGTATACATTGAGTATTGACTCATCCACGATTCATCTGGAAGAAGTCTCTTCATCACCTTCGAACGTGAACGCGTGAACCCTGACAGTGGCAAGATTGTGAGCGTCGCGTGCAGGATGATGATTGTAAGTGATTGTACTACTGATGCAAGCGGTTATTGAAAGGCAATAAAGAATGAGTGGGATACTTATTCACATGTTGATCACATGGGTGTCGGATGATCGGTTGTTTCTTTGCACGTTTTGTGGGTGAATTTGAATTGTGACGCTGGGGTTTAGCGACGCGCCCTCGCGAGTCGCTGGACGTGCCCCGCGTTGTGCTCATGAGCTTCTCGTAGTCTTGTAGGCTGCATCGGTAGGTACTATGGACTCTCAGCAACAATTCTTTTCTCGGTTGGTGGCTCTGAATTTCTGGGTGTCTGGAGTCGACTTTTAGGGCAGGTAGGTGATCGAACTTTGGCGCTGGAAGACCAGAATAATCGGTCGTCCCCCCCCCTCGGCCACTAGAATTGACTCAGTTTTTTGTCTAGTCCGCCAAGGAGGTACAGCTGAGGTACAGTATGATCCCCTCATATACGTACATACATGAACGCCGACTTTCCCTAACTTCGCGAAAATTTTGACTTTCATATAGAACTCTCGGTGGCTGAGGCCATTCAATATCTAGCAATTCAAGAGAGTCCGGTCCAGGGGTGTCTGCCAAAGGGCTGACATTACTGGCTATTACTTTATAACCGGCCAGCGTTCTCCTCTCAGCCAAATGAACGGATTCAACGGAAATGAATATGTACCGTTTTGGATCATGAATTACATAGTTTCAAGCGCCCTGGGGCAGTTTGCGCAGAGGACGGGGTCTGCAGGGGTGGGATCCCAAGCCGACGTGTTCCAACTTCAAATTAGGTTTCTAGGAGGTTTCTTACCAGATGACCACAGTGACGTCCGATGTACATTCTGGACAATCGGAGAAATGGAGTTGGGTAATAACATTCAGGGGTTCGGACGGTGCAAATAAAAGAAGAGGTTTTGCTCGCAGCTCCAGTGTATGTTTTGAGTGAGTGAATAGAGATTATTATTCGGAAGGGAGGCTGGGAGAGAAATGTGGAAAATGAGAGCAAGGGACGGGGAGTGTTATGGGTGTTTGATGACCGATGGGGCGAGCCTAAACGGGATAGATGTGAGAAATGCCGTAGTGACTCTGGACTTTTTCCACTTCAAATCTCTGTCACTTGCCTGATCTATAATCGCTTCTGGGAAAATGATATCAAAAAGCCTTTTTCTATGGCCTCGCATGTTGAACGGTCCTTGTTCGTATCTTCTTCCTCTTCTTTCCAGTTTGGCCTCTTACACTTAACATCCCCCACCCCCACACTCCTTCCATTCGCATGCAGACCCGCGTCACCACACGACTATCCGCGGAAGACAATGACCCCCTTACTATACATCCACCCATATTTGAAACCCCAGAAGAACGGGCTGCACGCTTGGAGAAGGAACGTCGGGCTCAGGAAATATCGGATAGCATCGATGAGGACATAGAGAGAGAGCGAGAGGCGAGGAAGGGCCCGAGACCGATCAAGATCCTCCTACTAGGTGAGCAGACGAGGCGCTGTACAACCGCAGTTTAACACGGGTCATAACCATGTCTTTCTTCAGGCCAAAGTGAATCTGGTGCGTTGTCTCCTCTGAATTTTGCACCGACCGACCTCGTTCGACTTACTTTCTTCCTCTTCTTCCCAAGGGAAATCGACCACCCTCAAAAGTTTGTCCATCCAATCAAAACTCTAACCAACCTCTAACCTCGTTTCCAATAGATTTCCAACTCATGTACGACCCTAAGGTGTGTTGTTATAGAAATCAACATTTTCAATTCTTCTGTCATCCTGTCTTAACGTATCGCATCGTGACTTTTGACATAGGCCTTTCGCGCAGAGCGCGCATCATGGAGAGTCGTGATCCAGCTCAACGTGGTGCAATCCATCCGGAGCATCCTCGACTGTGTCACACGCTTCCAGAACGCCAAATCTCACTCCCTGATAACTCCAGAACTTTTGGACCTCAAATCGCGACTCCAACCCCTTGTCGAGGTGGAAAAGAACCTGGTTCGCCGTCTGACAAATGCTGGATCGGACGCAGGGGACGTTCAACAGTCCAGTCCCGTGTCACCCACCGTCACTACTGGCCCGTCTGCACACAAGGGCACGTTGAAGGAAATCGCCATCAACTCTGCGACTCCCTGGAAACATGCATTCAGTCGTTTGACTGGACGGAGTAGTCTTGACGAGTCAGATGGGATTGACTGGGACGATCCTAATGATCCATGGCCCATTCTCCACGAACGTGCAGCAGACATGATCAGCCTCTGGAGGAACCCCAACATCAAGCAGTTGCTAGCACGGCAGAGTGTTCATCTTGAGGATCTATCGACGTAGTACGTATCCGATTATTTTTGGATCTCCTTCCGAAGATGAAAATAAACCCGTTGCTGATGTGTGCAGTTTTTTGGATTCGCTGGACAGGGTCACCGCTCCGCGATATGTGCCAATAGATGGTGTGTGTCGATCCTTTTGATTGTTCGAGTCATAATGTAACCAGCAATTCATAGACGATATTCTGCATGCCCGACTCAAGACGTTAGGTAGGCTCATACGAGTTACTATGGTGTTGCTTATCACTGGATCTCAAATCCATCATCCAAGGTGTCAGCGAATATCTCTTCAAGATATCGACAGGTATGTTAAATCGCTAAATCTGGCTCAATCGTTGATTGGGAAGCAAGGTCCGTTAGGTAGCTCAGTCAGAGAGTGGAAGGTCTACGACGTAGGCGGGCATAGATCGCAGGTTCGGGTTATCTATTTTATCTTCGTTTCCATACTTCTTCCAAACTCTTCTTTATGACTAACCATACCTGTCGATTTACCGTCTTTCACTATTAGCGAGGTTAGTCAAGTTTTTTCACGCGTCCCATTATTCAGCTTACCTCTCCCTAAATCTAATCCTAGCCGCATGGGCACCATACTTTGACGATATGGACGCTATCATCTTCCTGGCGCCGATTAGGTGGGGATCATCATCCGCCCTCTTCTTTGATGCTTCGAACCTTGTTCATCTTTATCCCTTTTGCTCGCACATGGCAGTTGCTTTGATCAGGTTCTTGAAGAGGATCACAGGGTCAATAGATTGGTATGTCTAGCATCATTCTAGTACACAGCCTGAGAGCTCTCCACTGGCAGACTCCAATCTCTATTTTTTTTCTCCACTTCCTGATTTTCTCATTCAATTTTTTCCTTTTTTTGATCGTGCACAGGAGGACTCCTTCAAGCTATGGACACTGATCGTCTCAAACCCCCTCCTCAAGAACACCAACCTCATCCTCTTCCTGAACAAGATGGACATGCTCCGCAGCAAACTGACTTCTGGAATCAAAATGAAGGACTACGTCGTCTCCTACGCGGATCGACCGAATGATGTCGATAACGCGGCTCATTGTGAGTTCTCTGAGCTCTCCCTTTCGCACTTTTCCGTTTTTTTTTTTTTCTTTTTTTTTTTGCTGGTGTGTTTTTGTTTTGGATTCTGATAAGCTTTCCTTTTCTTTCCCCTCCTTCTCTTTGGTTCTGTTTTTGTTTTCGTGTTTGTCATATGGCATTCCAATTGAACTTTTTAATTAACTTTTGACATGGATCTACATATTTAATTGAAACTAATCACCATTTGGGTAGACCTCAGGAGGAAGTTCGGTAAGGAGTTACTCGTTTTGTGTTATCTCCCTTTTTCCCTTTTCTTGACAAACCATACCTCCCAGGTGGGATCATGCAAGAAAAATCGCCATCACCTCGGGTTTTCTACTGCCATCTTACCACAGTCACGGTACGTCTCCAATCACCCGTCTTCGTATTATCAGGAGGACCAAGAAAACGCGAATCTCACGTCTTATTCTTATTTTTGTTCTTAGGATACCCAATCGACGAAGCTCATTCTCACAAATCGTACGTACTTCCTTCCTCCCCCTTTTCTTTTTCTTTGGTCTTTTCGAGTTCGAACCGTTGCTCACAACTCTTTATTTTATTTTATTTTATTTTCCACAGTGAAGGATATGTTGATGAGGGAGAACCTCGTCAAAACCAACTTAATCGCATAGCCTTTTTTTAAAAACATATGTAGTCTTCGTTTAAATTCTCCTTTCTTTCAAAAAAATCAGCATAATGCTCTCTCTCTCTGTTTGTTGTAATGTTGTATCTATTGCTATTGCATCTCATTTATCTACGTAGCGTAACTAAGTATACCATATTATAGTATTTTCTTTTTGAATACTGTAAAAACTTCTTTTGTTGGGGGGGAGATTGCATCGTAATACGTATGCCCTTGATCAAGATGGATGAACAACATCTGCTCGTCGCTAAGGTGCGACTATATGACCAGTTAATATTTTAATCCTGGGTGGAAAAGGTGGACTGGATCACATCGCACTCACACCTGGAGAAAACGACCCGTGATCCCAAAGGGATGCGACGGGATGCATCCATGATGAGCTCGCAACCGCCTCTAAGTACACCGATGATCAAGTTGGCAACGAAAACATGACTTTGTGCGACCAGATACATGCGCCGACCCGTGGATCAGTGATAGAAAGTCGACATCAGCAAATACACCATACGATCAAGCCCAACCCGGGCAGAAGATATTGCGGAAGTGGTGTTTGATAATGGTATCATTTGACGATCTTGTCGGCGGCGGCGGAGGAGGAGGAGGAGGCGGTGGTCGTTGCTGATGATGATGATACTTCTTCGCCTTGACCATCCCAATCATCGGGAGTAAAACTTTGCAGCCTTTCGTTTTTCCACCAAAGTGCCGGCCGACCGAGTGGTTGTTGTTGATCTGCTGAGAAGCTCCTTTCCCAACGCACTTCCAGCTGACCCATCAGCAAGCCTTGAGCGCCGGACAAGGCTGGATTGCACACCGCTGATCCAAGACTTCCGAGGAGAGTCGGAGGGTTGGTGGGTGGGTTAATGGTGTTGGTGTTGGCGTTGGCGTGGAGGAGGTCGTCGTGGTCATCACCGTTACGACTGCTACTGACGGTTTGAGTGTCTGGAGAGTCACTCTCTAAAGGAGGGAGATGGAGCAGAAAAAAAGGGATAGGCGATGAATGGGCACGAAGGAGCGCGGATTTAGTGAACGGAGACTCGGATATCAGGAGGGCGACCATGGGGATCTGGTATTGGGACCCATTGATTTTATTCGTCGTCGTCCCGTTTCCCAATTCTTCTTCTTCTTCTCCGCCGGAAGAACCGAGAGTCGACAGTGACATTGACGAAGACGACGAAGACGACGACAAGGCCATCAAGCGATATAGCACCCCCTCAAGTTCACGTACATATCCCGGTCCCATTTTTTTCTTCTCCGCTTTACACTGCCCTATAATTCGTATACGACGCCTCTTCGTTACGTCGTTGGGTGTTCCTCCAAAAGCAAAAGGTGACTGGGACTCCTCAGAGCTCGAGCTCGAGTTCGTGACACACGAGTCCAACGGAAGCCACCACCACCCCAAGAGGTCGATCCCACCGTCTTCTTTACCCCCGACGCGTTTAAGCGACATGGACATCGTCTGCTCTAGAATCTTGAGCGACCGTTCTTCGAAGGCGTTCCCTCGGTGAACCGTGCTCTTCTGGGAGGCAGACGCATACGCGCGTTTGGGGTAGACTTTTGGAAGGAGAAGATGGTGAGGAGTGTGATTGCGCAGTGCCAGAAGGGCTCTTGACATAGTGGTGTCTTTTATATATTATTTTCGAGAATAAATGATATGATATTTCTGAGAAAAAAAACGTTGTGGTACTTGGTCAATGTCAGATGAACAAGAATGTATGTAAATGAAGCAAAAACACACCTTTGCATCCAGGTTTGGTCCAGTTAAGCAGATAAAGTTAAGCCGTTACATTAGGTTTATGTCGAACGGGACGACATGTACAGGATCAGTGGAAGAATGAACAAGTGGATGAAAGTCGAACTTTGAGTCGAACAGTCCAGCGTCGTTCAATTTGACTTACGTAATATGCCCCTATTTCATGTTGCCTGAGGTGTTGTAGAACCGAACCGCCAATTTATCCTCCCATGGACCCATGGTGAGTGGTGATATTTGAACGTGAAGTAAAAAGTACACATAATGAATAATCGAAAGAAACCCTAGTTATTTGAGATTCGGATTCTGCCTAACGCTATAGATATAATAATGACGCTTTTCCAAACCTTGCTGCCAGTGGAACCAGGAGAACATATAGAGAAAACAGAGAAAAGCATGAAAGAGAAGGATTTGGGATACGACGCGAGGACGCGAGGACGCTTGATTAGGGAGGAGGGGGAGGAATTGAATATAAGAAATATATAGATATATGACCATAGGTAGAGAGAATAGAAACAAGAAAGACAAAAAATCCCCGAACTTTTTATTTGATACACAAACATGACAACGGACCCGGATTGAAAATAATGAATGAATGTATGAAAGACCTCCCCGCGTCTTAAAAAAAAGCCAAAAGGGAAATTGGGCTCTAGGAAAGGCGAATTATTAAGAAAACCAAGAAGAATGATGATGAAATAAAATGAGTGAGGCGAATCAATGACTAGTGATTATTTATAAGAAAAGAAATGAGTGTGTTGATAGTAGGTTGAATATGAATATGAATGAATGAGTGCGGTTGAGTGATAGATGATGGGTATTAAGATGATGATTGATATACTATGCTGGTGAGGAGAGGAGAGGAATACGAAAGGGACAAAAAATAACAGGAAAGAACATTTGAATGATGCCGGTGAAGAATGGTGGTGGTGGTAGTAAATTGGGTTTGTATGGACGATGCTGAAGTGTTTGATGAATAAAAATACAATTTCTTTGTTTGATGTGCTTGAATGAAGACGATCGGAAGGCGCGTAGATGAAGACATGAAGGATTCGGGAGGGGGTGGACTTGACATATCCGAGGCGGGAGGATGACGCCATGCAGGACGGCAAAGGCGAAGAAGACGAGACAATTGCAGGAGCTTCAAGACCCACCCCACTGGCTTGCGAAGCCCAATTTACCCTTCCCCGACCCTATCTTGCCTCTCCCTTCCCCCAGGAACCCGACGAAGGATTCATCGTCTTCCGATCCCGTACTCCCCTTCCCCCTCTTCACCCACCCACCACCCCATTCCTCAGGACACTCCCCGTCCCAGTCATCCTCCGTCGCTCTCCGTCTCAGCAAACTCGGCGTACCACTGTTGACGACGTTCATCCCACGACCGGCTCGCGACCCAGGCATGATCCCAACCGCGATGCTTTTCAGAGTGGCGTGCGCACCCGAGGGTGGAGCTTCCGACGCCAGGTGCTTACGCAGACTCTTGATCGAGTTCTGGCGTTTGGGCGGCACGAGCATCCGCGCGAGGTCAAGCTCGCCATCGTCCTCTTCGTCGTCCTCCGAACTGTGTCCTACGCCGTCACCTTCTGATTCGACATCCGCGCCCCAGCCGCTGAGGTATCGACTTCCAGTGCTCCCAGTCTCGTTGTAAACGCCTCGACCATGCCTCGACCGCGACCAAACGTCGCCCTCTGCCTGTGTTCTGGCAAGACTCGGCAGTCGATCCTCTTGCCTTCTTCGTCCCGTCCGTCCTCGCTTTTGTCCTGGCATCTTCCAAATTTCCTTCTTCGCGCCTTCACCAGATACTCCTCGACTCACGGAGCCTGATCGACTCCCTGGCGCACTGCGACACAACACCCGTGTCATCGTGACCTCTCCCTCACTCCTTCCCGCTCTCCCTCTTTCGAGCATTGAGAATAACGGAGGTGGAGGCACAAGGAGCCCGTTCTCTACTGAGACAGTGATGTTCGTATGATCCGACAGCCCATTCCGAGATCGCTTCACCCGGCGTGACGAGACTTGAGACAACGAGCTGCGTGTCGGTCGAAGCACCTGAGCTCGAACACTTGTCGTCACAGTAGACTTAACAGGATCAGGATGGGCAGGACCGCCGATATAAGCTCCGGTGCCACCGAAGAGCACTGCCCGGGCGACAGTCTCCAGCCAACTGGGAGGAAGGGGAGGTTCCCCGTGACCCTCTTTATTCCCGCGTGTGTACGACGATCCCGGACCTCCCTCCGAGTCACTGTCATTCAGGTGATACGCCGTCGTCCGCCGGTTGGGATTGTGGTGGATGGGTGGTGTAGAACTCGGTCTCGCAGGCATGCTTTGGGTGGAGGCCATATGTCGAAGGTAAGCACCTGCACGAGATGGCCGGGGAGAGACAATCATGCTCTCATCAGCCCCATGGTGTGGTAGTGGTAAAGATAGCTGGTGATGATTCGAACGGCTGACGGAGTTCCGAGACGGCTCTCTGCGGATTGCAGATTGGGCTGAATTTCTCGGGATCAAAGATGATTGATGATGATGCGGTGGATGAGGCTGGGAATGGTTGATGGTCTGAGCAGGTTTGTTGTATCGGAGGCTAGATTGACGGGTGAGTTTGGGGGTAGGATCTCCCAGGCTGTCTGCGGAGGAGGTCATGATGGACGGGGTGGGTGGCTCAGTCAAATCGAGACTAAGTCTGGCTCCGTGTCTCAGAGAGTGCCGCTGAGCCAGCGGTGAACCTGGGGGAGAGTATTCCTGTGGCGATGTTGTCAGCTCGTTTCCACCTTCCCCAGACGAGGTTAGATTGGTTTTGCTGGCAGCAGCACTGGGTAAGAGACCAGCGAAAAAGCCAACGACGGCATCCATCCCGTCCTTGACGACACTCATCCTGTCGTCGCCGGACCTTGTCGCATCGTCATCTCCTCCCCCTCGATCGGAACGCTCGGTCTCTGGAGTGAATATCCGGGTTTCTTTGTAACCAGCCTCCTTTAACAGGTCCTCCAGTCGCTCATAAGTCTTAGATGTCCCCCTTCGATGTAGCGGCACTCGTCCGAGATCAGGATACCGAGTGCGCGAGCCGCTGAGTCGTGGTGGTGGAGTGTATGGTTCTGGGGGTGAACTAGAGAAATTTGAAGCTGAATTTGATGTCGATTGTGCGAGGCTGGGTGATAGTTCTGTGGGTGAAGGGATAGAGGGTCGTATGCCATAGCTCGTCTAATAAATTGGGTTAGCCCTCGCTCGCACTCGACAACCAGACTTCATAAATCATTCACCTTGTCTCTCATAGAGCCTTGCCGTTGTTCGCTCGACCTTGACGGGGATGCCGCCATTGATTCGGCTTGCTAATAATGAAATAATAAAATGTTGCAAAGTACGGTTGTTCGGTGGCCTTGGACGTCGTCCGAGATTCAAGCTCTAAGAGACTCGACTCTGAGACCAACGAGGGGCGGTGTGTCGGTGAGCAGCGTTCTGTCGACGTTGATGGTGATGTTGAAGAAGGAAGATGGGACGAAAAGGCATTGCCGCAAATTCGAATTGTGTCCAGTCGTCCAAAATCACTAATGATGGTTACGTAATAATTGATAAACATTGGGCGACTTTCAAGGCTGTCGCTTCAGACAATAGCTTTATCTCTCTCCTTCATCTTCTTGTTCGTCTTGCTTGTAATATTCTTGGAAAGAGAACAAAAGATAACATTGAAGAGACCACCGAAGGAGTCTATCAGCCAACAATTTTCGACCATCACCCGCTGATCTGCCTGGACAACGATCTCACAACCCCAGGTTCGCCTACCTCGTTTTCGCTAGAATTGCCTCGGAAATACCGTCGGTATTTACAAACCGTGAGTGATGCATCGATACACTGAGTAACTCAACCTATTCACTTTCTTATCAACAGACTATGCTGGGTGCCGAAATCCTCTGATACCAGGTGATGTGCCGATGTTGTTTCAGCATAGGTAGTATATCCATCTGAATCTTCAAACCCATTTATCTTAAATTCAGAATTAAACCGCAAGCACTCAAACCGAAGAGGCAGGGATCATGTACAAATTGGATGAACAACGGCCAAGCGGCACGTTAGGTCAATTGTCCGATTTCGATTTCTTCATCCTCAACCTTTCCCTCGAATTCTCTCCAAACTGACGGTCGAAATGCCATCCCTTAGGATTTGCGTTATGGCACCGCAAAATATTCGATTAGACATGCCCGCCTAGCTCAATCGGATAGAGCGTCAGACTTTTACGGTCATAGGCACCAAGAGGCATCTGAAGGCTGCGAGTTCGACCCTCGCGGTGGGCTAATGTTCCATTCTTTTTTCTTGTTATTCTATCCGAGCTTAATTGCAATCTTGAAACAGTTCCGAAGGATCATGACCATCTTCTACATCAACATAGTGAACCTCTTCAAGGGCGGATAAAATCCAAATGAAATCCTCTCTCTTTCCCGCAAGTTGGGGATGCAAAGGCTGTCGCAGCCGCTAGTGAATTGTGAATATTTTCAAGATATCATGCGTACTCTAACTGAGACTTGAAACTGGCTATCAAATTCACGCTCACGTTTTGCTCCATCCCGTCCTTCAGTCGCTGCCGTCGACATCTGGGAAGCCATATATGATTTGGAGAGGGTTGGTGGAACGTAAACCTGAGAGGCGTCAAGGTTAATTCCAGTCATAAGTTTCAATACCATGCGAGTATAGACACGAGAGGGAGCTTACTATCGTCGCTAGGGATATGGACCAACTTATTGTACCCCATCTTAGCCCACCGTCTGTTGGGAAGATCCGCGAGGAGCATGTCATTCCACTTCCGTAGGATCTCTCGAGCGTAAGGACGTCGGAAATCGTACTTTGAGCTGTCATCCGGGCCTTGGTTTACAAACCGGTCGAGGTAAAGGTGGATGTGGGTGCTCTGATGAATCGCATCGGATTCAGTCACAGCTCATAACATACGAAAGAGTACCACACATACATGAAGATGTTCGACATGTTGAATCTCGAATTTCATGAGGGAATTAAAAAAACTCGTCGAAGTCTCGGTTTGTGGGATTGGTTGCTCGAGGTTGAAATTGTTCAAAAAACTTGCCTATTCGCTAAGCTTTGGTGGCACAGGGTGTTCAACAAAAGGAGGGGGTCGGTGCTTCCTGTTCAGGGCTTCAAGATCGAGGTTAATCCTGTTATAATGTTTCCAATATTGCAGCATTAATGATAGAAACACAGGTCCCGATTCCGATTCAATGGGGCGTTCACAGCGGCTGTGGACAATTTTCAGGATATTTTCCGGTTTATGAATAGTCTGTCCCGTTGAAAATAAGATCAGCGTTTGCAATTGCGGTAGAGAGTCGGGGCGTAATAAATATGAAGCAAGGACGTCAAAATTATAGGGTATCCAAGGAAGTTCGCCAGGAGTCAGGACGTTGGGAGAGTTACGTGATGTTGTGTGCCGGCCCGAACTTTCCCTTGTCAATTTCGAGAGCAAGCTAGAGCTCTCTTGAACTCTGCACTTACCTCTATTCGAGCAAGCATTGAGACCAAGAACCTCCGTATCCTTTGTATGGTACAGTCTCAATTTTTTTACAAACATATTCTCGACATCATCACCTACATAAAAAGGATCATTCAACTTGATTCAACTTTCCAACTTCCAAGTTTCAGGCGGGTTTGGAGGGTTGCGAGTTCAGCGTCATCTCATGAGTCGTTTCGCACCAGCGCTGGCCGCTTGTTCCGTGACAAGAAGCGAGCATCAGGTTCTCGCGCGGCAGGCTCAGGGAGAGGATAGATGTTGAAGCGGTCCCGGACAACCCGATGAGTGAAACTTGTTTTTTTTTTTTTTTTAATTTTTACTTCCACCTTTCCTATTTATTGACAACATCTCTGTAGAATCTCAGTCAATATCGTCAGCCTATCTATCAATGTTGAACGTGTCTGGAACCCTCTATTCATATCCCCAGGTGAGTATTCGTGATCTTCTCTACCATCCTACTCTATGGGTAACCTTCACTGTTTCCTTTCCCCGCATTCCTTTCCTTCTTTTCTTTCTTTCTCATCCGTGTTCCTTCTTTTTTAAAAAAACAAAACTTTTAAAAGGTTTGTTAATCTGATGTTTAGGTAACCTTGGACCCCATACGCTTCGCTCGTGTGCTCTCCCTGCAACTTTTATCGCCTTCGCAATTTCTTCGATCTGTCGTATGCTCCCTCAAGTTGAAGCATCTCGGGCGGTCTATCATGGCACGGAATCCTTCGATATCCACTCGAGTCTTGCCGCCCTGAACACCAGTCTTTGGACCACGGTATGTTTTAAATATGTCGTGAACGTCATTTCCTCATTTCTGACACCTTGGACAACAGCACGATGGTGTCTCGAACCCTCTTTCCGACCTATAATTCGACCTTCGAAAAAGGTTTTCGGAAAACAATGCATGCCATAGTTCGAACGATGATGTTATAACTCAGCCCATGTACAGGATGCAACAACGTGATTTTTTCCCCAAGTGTATGCGTGCTGCAAGTTGACTCTAAGAATACTCGTACCCACCGGCGATTACCGTGCCACGTTCTACTTGTTTCGATTGGTTTC